>JAJHPF010000013.1:3747360-3771523 GCA_024447775.1 Carex cristatella | reverse complement strand
AATTCTCTATGTTATCCCGATACTTTATATATATGATTCTGTATCCATATTCGATACGTATCGTATTTGCTATATTGATACTTATATCGTATCGTCCAACACCCATATCGTATTTAAAATTACTGTATCGTCGTATCCAGAATCGTATCCAATACAATATATACGAATTCAGATCAAGTGAAGTAACCAGTTTTTGGGTTTTAGATCAGAACTGTCCGATTCTAATTTGAAACAAAATGGCTTATTTAAAATAACTATTTCCAAATTTGCCTTTTTTTTTAATGATCTAGATATTGAAGTAGATAGTTTATAGTAAAAAAAAATAATGCTACATATGAACAATATTATCTCAAGAAAATGCTGGACGCTTTGAAGTTTAAACTATATATATGAAGTCTGCAAAAGAAAATAATGGACGTTGCAAATGGAGGAGTAGGGGGCGGACTCAGGATTTCTGGTGGGGGGGGAGACAAATAAATATGGAATCAGTTTTAAATAGCTAATCAAATTTAAACTTATTAACTAATTAGGTACTCGATAAAAAATAAAACTTTAATTTATACTTTCCAATACTCTGACTTGTAATTTCTGATATTTTAACCTATAATTCTAATTATCAATCATAATATATTCATGAAATTTATTTTAGTTTTAATACTAAATTTAACCCGAAATACAATTCAAACATCCAGAGGGGGGCAAAAATAATTTTGGGTGGAGAGGCAAAGTCGATCGAAACGTCCCGAAATTTACTAAAACTCAAAATCTAGGGGGTAGCTGGCTCCTCTGAAAACACATGGGTCCGCCCCTGACAAGAAATTTAAGCGGATTTGGATCCCGATATTTATTAAATATGAAAATTAATTAAGAATATGAATTAATTTGTTTATTTCAAATCAGAATGGATATCCGTTAATAATCGGAATAGAATGATGCAGGCAACTTATGTTACTCCGATACTTCATATAGGTTCCGTATCTGTATTTGATACATATCGTATTTACTGTATTGATACTTTTATCATATCGTCCGACACTCATTCATGACTAAAATTACTGTATCATTGTATCCCATACAATACGAATTCAGATCAAGAGAAGTAACCTAATTTTTGGATTTTAGATCGGGATTGTCCGATTCGAATCCGTGACAATCCATCTGGAAGTGGAGCGCACACATCCTGAGTGACAGGTTTGAATCCCGAGTTGATCCTGATCAACAGATTTGAATCGGACGGTCCCAAACTAAAACCCAAAAATGAAGTTGCTTTAGGAATAAGTTGAAGATTACTGTGATATAGATTTGAGAGTTGAAGACTACTGTGATATAGATTGGGCAGGTTGTATGGATGATCGTAAGTCTGCCACAGGCTACTGTGTATTTGTTGGAGGCAATCTTATATTTTGACAGAGCAAGAAGTAAGATGTGGTGGCTAAGTCTACAATTGAGGCCGAGAATAGGGCCATTGCAGTTAGTGTGTGAGAGATGATGTGGTTGAAATTTTTTGATGTCTAAGTTATGTGTGTTCAGAAGAGACTCCATACAACTTTGTTGTAACAACAAATCGGCAATCAATATTGTAAACAATCCAATTCAACATGATCGCACCAAACATGTGGAGATTGATCGGTTCTTTATCAAATAGCAGCTAAAGATAGGAATTATGACTTTGATTTATGTGAAATCAAAGGAGCGGTTGGTTAATTGTCTAACAAAAGATTTAGAATCTTGAGATTATGATATCTTTTGTCCATCTTGAGAGGGAGTGTTAAGTCATTTTATATATTGAGTTAATTAGTAATGTGTATAAGGACCTATTTGTATTAGTACATTAATATAAATTAATAAAAGAGGGACCTTTCTTAAGAAAGTGATAACAATAATTTAACATCCAAAAACTACAATGACTCATTTAACTAAACATACTTTAGTCCTGAAGGAACCACCTCCTAGCTAGCCTGGTTATTTAATATGACTTTTATTGTTAGATTTTGAGTCGCATACTTAGGTCCTGAAGTATGAACCATTTACTTCTCAGGAAGTTAGAAGATGAAATATGCAGGTAAAGATCTACAGAACCAGGCAAATCACGGAGACAAAAGTTGTATATTTTCATCTCTACCAAGATTATTTAATCCCACTTAATTTTACAATATTAACCAAATAAAACTTTTTGTCGTAAAATTGGAGTCAATCATATCCTGTGGAACTTGATTGGTGTACCGTACTGACTACTCAGGATGTAAGCTATTCAAGACTCTAGTACAGAGTAGCATTCCACTGTATATCTTTTGAATAAGCTATTCAAGACTACCAAGATTATTTAATCATACTGAATTATAGAATAGTAATAATATAATATTTTTTTGTAAAATTGGAGCCAATCATATTCTGTGGAACTTGATGGGTGCACCGTACTGAGGATGTAAGCCAAAAGCAAGGTGTGGAGCATGCTGGTATTTTTCTGACAGCTCAAATTTGAAATGCTGAAGAATCATACTTAACTCCATCTTTGCCTGAACAAGTGCAAAATTCTGGCCAATGCATACATGTGGGCCTCCTCCGAAGGGAAAGAAGGCTACCTGCCCATTCTTTGTTGCCTTTGAGATACCCTCAGCAAACCGTGTTGGTTTGAACTCGGTTGCATCAGGGCCCCATATGTCAGGGTCATGATGGATGAATAGTATTGGCAATGCTAGAAGCACACCAGGTGGAATGGTTAAATCGCCAAGTTGAATGGTATTGTCAATTTGCCTGTTAATCAATTCCACCGGAGGGTACAAGCGAAGCACCTCATATAGTATCATCGTCACCTAAAATTGAAATTATATTTTAGGAATATGAAATAACAAAAAAATATAAGGATGTGTTTTTAGAGCAACTCTGTTACCATTATAGTAGAAAGCTCTCCCTTCTGGGTTCATCACAAACTAACATAATTGAATTTCAGTAACAACAAGTTAACTACCGTAGTCCAAAGCCAATAACTTTAAGGATTTAATTGCATAAGGTTTATTTGTATACACATATGCCTTGGCACTATCAGAAAATCAATTTTTGGTTTTCTAATCTTGTCAAAACCAAATTAGTCCATATTTAGCACAAAATTGCAACATGATGTCTCTGCATCCACATAATTTATATTTAATAACTCACAATTTTTAGTCGGCTCATGCTATCAAAATCTGGTGTGTTCCTCCCAAAATGTTCCAAGACCTCCTCACGTGCTTTTTCTTGCCACTCAGGATGCATGCTCAACACAACCAAAGTAAAGGTCAGCAGCACGGCCGTGGTCTCGTGTCCTGCAAAATAAAAAGTTTTGCACTCTTCTATTACCTCCTTAATTGTCATGCCAAGACTCGAGTCTGATTTCCCATTTTGCTCCATTTCCCTTATGTTCGACTCCAATAAAAGACCGAGCAAGTCATCTTTTGTGGTCTCTCCATTTTGGATGGCCTTCTCCCTTTTTGCAACTATCCCCTTGAAGATTGTATGTACTTCTTTTGAGATCTGCTTCATCCTCCTATTGTTTTCTATTGGTAGGTACCTGTAGCACCAGAGAACGAGACCTAATATCATTTCATAATTATTGACAAGTGTCCCAGTTCCTATACAATGCTTCAACTGCAACTAGAAATAAGAGGAGCATATTTTGTGGTCAATTACTTTTAACCTTTTCTGTTTTTGTTTGTTTGATTACACAATACTGCCATCATATCTGACGAATGTTGGATTACTTATGAAAAGCAAAATGGCAGATGAAAAATGTAAATTGTCAACTGCTGCTGCGCCTGCACTTCGTAATTTATTTTACAAATCATTAAATGATCAAAATTCAAAAGTACAAAATTATTTTTCAAATAAAAGCCACAATACTAAGGTAAATGGACTCATACCAGCTGAATGGCAAGAAGGAGGTTGGAAGAGTTTTGATGTAACGCTCAGATAGCTCACTTTGCAGCTCGAAAATCCGTCTCCCTTCCTGGTAAGTTCTACCAAATCCTGCCCTTGAAATGACATCTCCTGTTAAAATTTTCATCTCTTGCCAAACATCCAGCTCAAATGACCCATCGGGTCCAACTGATTTCTTCCATCTGTCAACTAGCTCCTCACAACAGGTAGCAAATGCTGGCAACATCTTCTGAAATGGAATAGGTTTTAATTGGCATTCCATTAAGAACAATAAAAGTGTTAAATCCATGATAGGTTTTAATTTGTTTCAATATTCAAAACATCAAAATTCATGGTACTCTTTCTAAAACTTGCGGTGTTAAATTCGAGATCATAAACTGAATGGTTGCTACAGAAATCGTAGTTTCCAATTTATCATGAAACTATTGATGAAGTAATGTTAATACTTAATAATTAACACAGTTTCAAACATATTAGTTGATATCAAAATCTCCTTATTTTCGTTGTGCTGTTGATTGGTAGTATCATTGATGTATTTTCCAACTTTTTATTTTTTGTATGAACTATAACTGATCCAGCCACTGTCAGCATTTAAAAAAATATATATGAAAATCTCAACCTCAAAATTTGATCGTTATGGCTTAAGCCTGATATAAAAGAATAAACTGAGACCAGCAATAGGAGACGTCATATCAACCACTATAATGCCAGTACCAAAGCAAATTATTAGTTCCGTTGGCACTAAATACTATCCACCAACAATATTGTTCCTATTTTATTCCCACAAGTGCAAGAAAGGTGCCACACAAATTAAGTTCGTTGAATGAAAGAATTTTCCATCATAGGGAGCTAATTTGTTTTATGTAAAAGGTTACATTTACTTAGCAACAAAGCATACAGATTACAAAACTAAGAACCAGGTATATGTTGAAAGCATTTAGTACTTAATTTCTTAATTTTTATTTTATTCAATACAAGTTACCTTTAACTTCTCTACATGAAAGGCAGGGTTGAGAATTCTTCTGTGCTTAGTCCATTCCTCCCCAACATCGACAAGAAGCCCCCCATCTGCCAATAACCGACCGAGTCGGCTTATTTTCAGTCTCTCAAAGTGTCCGGATTTATTAGATAGAGCTTCTCTCACTAATTCTGGTTCCTGGATGGTAATTCTTGGGATGGGCCCAAACCAAGTAAAAGACTGTTTGCCTGTATTTTGTAAAAGGGAAATCAATATTCATCCAACAGCTTACAGATCATCTTAGTTTTATTGAGAAACTTGGTAGTAGAACAGGTTAAAGATCACCAATGATTGATTATACCAATGATATTATATCCGTTGGTGATGATGAATTTATTTGGGACATTGCAATTTGAAAGATTAAGAATGTTTTAACATTGATTTCAATAACGAGATTGCAAGGTTCTTATAGACAGAGAAAAGAGAAATGAGCTAAACTAGATCTAAATTACTACAGTGACTATGCCTAAACTACAGTTAAATTAAATCTCTGGTTAAATTTGAATTGAGAGCTAGAAGAAGGAACAGAAATGATTATTCAGTTGTATTGCCAGATTATTCTCTCCATTGTATTTGAGTGGATGTGTCCATTGTGCATCTAATACAATTTTAAGACTAATTGATCCAAGGTTCAAAAAAAAAAAATGACTAATTGATAATTTTAATTTTGGCAGGACCACAAAAGAAATAATGCCTTAGACTAAAAGTGTGAAATAAATGAGCAGGTAATGCTTAAGCATATAGGAGGAAAAAAGATGGTTCCATCGTAAATTCACCAATCAAAATTCAAAACTAAGAGAAAATAATAATAAAGTTTCCCAGTTCGCACCAAATTCTTTTGTGCTGTGATGAAGAAGGGGCTCAAGACGAGGGATAATATCATGCGAAAGTGGCATGGGCTTGGCGGACGCTTCTTTCTTGAGCCGGTTGTGCACTATCAAATCACCAACAAGGGGCCGGTACACAGTACCGCGCATTCCTTGCTTCCTGAGCGCCCGGTCCAAGCGCATCGGCCTAAACCATGCCCATTCAAGTGCTCGGGCTGCTCCCCATATGAGAAGCAAGGAGAAAGCGCCTATGTACAGACTCCACGTCCATAGGCTGGATTCAAATTGTGAAAATGTTTGTTGCATTTTTTTTTTCTTTTTATGTTCTATGTAGTGTTGGAGTGAAAGACGTATTACAGATTGAGTCGATCACTATGATTTGGGAAGGATGGAAGTATTGGTTTATATAGGGAAAAAATAGGAAAAGTATGGCTTGGAATGATCAAACGAAGCCAAGAGCACGGGTGTAATTGTTTTTTTATTGTATTGTATTTCATAAAACATGTATAAATTATGATTTTTTTATTAATTTGTTGAGTATGGATATGAATAAATTTCTTTTTGTGTAAATATTATTTTCTATTTGTTACCCTATAAAATATTTATATAAAATAAAATTATATTATAATGTTTAAAAAATCGGATTTTTTTTTGTACCATCCTGAAAAAATATATAAAAATAAAAAACATCCTCACCAACTTTCTATCAAAAATACCACTTCCGCGGACTCAATCCGCGTTTCCGCGGGTCCGCCCATTCAATCTGCATTTCCGCGGATCCGCGCCCTAAGTTCGCGCACCATCTGGTGCACCTACTCAGTCCGCATACCTGGCTTCTTCGGGTGCACGGATTCAGTCTGCGAAAGTGTCAATTTTGATACAAATTTGATCCCAGTGGTTTTTAATTTAAAACAATTTTTTAGGATGGTAAATAAAAAAAAATCCGTTAAAAAATAATTAGTGATGGGGAAATTGTATTTTTTGTTAAAAGAAATTAAACATATTATTATTTTTATTTGCATATCTTGATATTTGATTAAATAATTGAATTTGTGTAAAGAAATATTTGTCTTTATCAATTTTCTTGCTTTATAAAATTTTGTTTGAAGGAATTGGTTTATAAATTTTTTTTAAGGAATTGATTGTATATTTTTTTTATTAGTAATGAAATTCATACGTGTGAAGTAAATGAATTTTGATATTTGAATTGTGAAATATAATAAAAGTACTAAATATTATATTAGTATTATTCGTTATTGAACCGCTATGTACCGTTTTGTTACCTCATAATTTTAATTGATAAAAATAAAATATATATATAAAATCAATTTTTAATGAGTAAGAATGAAAAATAAATAAGATTAATTTGTAATGGGTATAGATATGAAAATATTTTTATCCATCCGTACTATACACATTGGCACCTCTAGTCTCGAGTTAGAATTTTAGTCGAGAATTATTTGGACTTTGGGGCGACAAAGTACTAGGCTGTTCTAATACGGAACATATTTCCTCCCTGCGTTTCATGGCGTTCGTATCTTACGACTTTTTCTCGGAGAAAAACATGTATATATGCTAAAGAAAATAAAAACTATTTTGAGATGACTTGTGTTACTTTGGCCTTCCCCTCTGCCCAAAGACTGACTAGTCCTGTGGGACCGCACGATAAAATAGGCTTTTAATATAATTAAAAAATTTCGGTACCTATTTCGGACAATGTAAAACTGCATTACAGTACAACATTGGATCTAGATTTTTTATTTTTTTTACTACTACAGAAAAAGAGAATATACACGGACTTAAATAGAGAAGCTACACCGATTTTCTATTGTGTAGGATATGAGAGTAGTGTAGGAATCAGCAAATAATTACACAAGAATATTTACCTGTGTGCGATTATAACGAATCTTACATGAATTATTTTATAAATAGCCGTGTACAAACCTCTCTCACTGTCACTCTCCATATAATCGAGCTATACGGATATGTATCAAATATCCGCGTAGGATTACTCTTTCTACACGGACATTTAGGTAAATATCCGTGTACCTCTCTTAACCATCATACACAGATATTTAACAAATAATTTGTGTATCAAGAGATTCATACACAAATTATTTGATAAATATCTGTGTAGGATACAATCCTACACGAAATTTTATCAAATTATTCATGTACGAAGGTTCTCATATATTATTATTTTATGGTTAGGTACCGCTCAAACATTACTTATTTTCTTTTGCTAATATTTTTTTGCACTGTTTTGGGTTGAAATAAAGTGAACAGAAAATTCAAATATTATGAAAAGTTTTATGACAATCCTTTATAAACGACCGTTATTGATTGTCCAAACATTATCAATAATGGTCGTTTATAAATGACCATCCATGATTATCACTTTTAATAACAACTTTTAATTTTATCCATTCTAGAAGACAATCAATATCGCTTGTTGCCTATACTTGACCCTCATGTCACATTTTCCACTAGTGTGCAATTTTATTAAAGTTGATCTTTTAATTTTATTTTTTTTTATAGAAAAAAAATAGACACGTTGTTAAGATTGATCTCAATAAGCTTAAAGGATGGATCTATGTTACTCAGATACTTCTATAGAAGACTCCGTATTCATGTTGGACACGTATCAAATACCGATACGCGTCCGATACTTGTTGAACAGCAGCGATACGGCTGTCTGGACGCACGATATTAAAGGATGGATCTATGTTACTCATATACTTCATAGAAGGCTCCGTACCCGTGTTGGACACGTATCAGATACCGATACTTGTTGAACAGCAGTGATACGGCTATCTGGACGCACGACACGGCAGCGATACGTTAATCTTATTGTTTTCACTTTTTCCGCTGTCTGGATTCGTTCCCTTATTCAAAGGGAATCACGTGGGTGTGGGGTATGGTACGCTCTCCAATGCATTCACGTGGGTTATAAGGGACTAAATATATTCAATCAAATACCGATACGCGTCCGATACTTGTTGAACAGCAGCGATACGGCTGTCTGGACGCATGATATTAAAGGATGGATCTATGTTTACTCATATACTTCATACAAGGCTCCATATCCATGTTAGATACGTATCAGATACCGATACTTGTTGAACAGCAGTGATACGGCTGTCTGGACGCACGACACGGAAGCGATACGTTAATCTTATTGTTTTCACTTTTTCCGCTGTCTGGATTCGTTCCCTTATTCAAAGGGAATCACGCGGGTGTGGGGTATGGTACGCTCTCCAATGCATTCACGTGGGTTATAAGGGACTAAATATATTCAATTTCAATTTCTAACAGCCACTCTCTCCTCTCTCATTAACAAACATGTACAAACTTTATGTAGCACTTATATAGTCTCATTTCCGGTTTAGTTTATACTTGTGGGACTAATACTAAACTATATATCCGGACTAGTTGATGAAAGATAATTATCGGATGACTTCAAACCTCATTTCCGGTTTAGTTTATACTTGGGTGCTCCTAGGAGTATCAAGTCTCTTTGCGTTCTTAATTCTAAAACATAGCGGATTAACTTCAAACGACGAATTCAAACCATTGAAATTCTTCTACCTTACGAGTGATGCGTCTACATGTAAAATTTTTAATGTTTGGAATTAGTTTAGTATAAAGTCAAGTGGTCAAAATTAGAAGATTTCTAAATTAATTTTAATGCATTCATTTTTTAGAAGCATTTTGACCACTTAATTTTATACTAAATTATTTGGAAACTTTAAAATTTTCACATGTAGACGCATCACTCGTAAGGTAGAAGGATTTCAACGGTTTGGATTCGTCGTTCGTAGTTAATCCGATATGTTTTAGATTTAAGAGTACAAAAAAAACTTGATACTCTTAGTCTGTGCTCCACAAAATTAAATAGAAAGGAAAGGTAGGGGACGGGAAGGAACGGGAGACACAGACGGTACATATTTCACAAATTTCAATTTTTTCACTCTACTCCCCTTCTCTTTCCCTCTCCTACCCCCGTCTGGAGCAAGCACCCTAGTTATACTATATATATATATATATATATATATATGTGAGGAGGGATCCAATTACACTCCTTTTTTTTGACACATCTTGACATTGTTTTTTTTATAGGTCAATTTTGTGATTTCAAAATCCAAACAGTCGATCCGAACCGTTCAACATGATTGGTATATTAAAATGTGCTTAAGGATCAAATTTTACATTTTTTTCAAATTTTTTTACTATTTATTAAGATGGTTACAAAATCGCTGTTTTTCAATGGTCCGAAAACATCGATTTTGTAACCATCTTAATAAATAGTAAAAAAATTCAAAAAAATATAAAATTTGATCTCCAAGCAAATTTTAATATACCAATCATGTTGTACGGTTTGGATCGACTATTTGGACTTTAAAAATGATAGGTGTCAAAATATGTCAAAAAAAAGGGTGTAATCGGATCCCTCCTATATATATATATATATATATATATATATATATATATATATATATATATATATATATATATATATATATATGTATCCTAGATATATTTATATATATATATATATATATATATATATATATATATTATCCTATGATTTTTTAAAATTATCGTATCGACGTACCCGTATCGTATCCAATATGATACCCGTACCCGTATCCATACAACATAGGGATGGATCAATTGAAAATAGACACCTTATGAACACATTGATCATGACTACCCCCAGCTAATAGTCTCATACCAAAAATGGACTTGTCCTGTAATTTTTTTCATAACAAAAAAAAAAATAATAATATTAATAACTGGACTCCCAAAACAATTTCAACCATGCCCAAACCGCCCCCCCAGGGGGCGGTTTACTTATTTTATTTTTCTTCTGTTTTGTTTTAATACGATGATGATGGATATTAATTATAATTATGTTTATAATTTATGTATTTTGTAATATTATGTTTTTAATATTATAATTATGTTCATTGTGTGTTATTAGAAAAAAGAAAACTTTCGTAGAAGTGTCAAATTTTTTTTAAAATGATTTAATAACATCATTTAAGAAACACCATTTAAAATGTTTTTCTAAAAATCGTGCATAATAATATTAATAACATCATTTAAAAAAATATATATCATTAATTACTTAAAAAAATTGCATTAAAATGATTTGAAATTTTTTTAAAACTTTAAACGGTCATAACTTTGGCTAGGAAAGTCGGATTCACGCATATGATCCCAATTCGGAAAGGGGAGGAGGAGACGGTGGCGACCGGCACCCCGGCGTGTAACCTCGCGTATCCGACAAATCAGAATTGCCAAAAAACGTTGTTTAGTACCTTAAAAATTAAGTTTAAGATATTTAGTATCTCAACTGAATTTTCTTATGTTGAAAAATACTTTTCAGCACCAAGAAATGCATCAACAGCAAGTACAATTGCCACAGGAGATGTCTTATACAAGCATTATGTCTTCCGGTTTGATTTCAAGGATTTGAAATAAACTAAATTATATATTTTTCTATCCAATTTCAAAGAAACATATCAATTTTTTTTGAAACTTTAATAAAAAATATATATAATTTTTTCCAAAAAAAAAACAAAAACAAAAGATAGGAACCGGCCATTTAATAGCCGGTTCCTAATAAAAATTAGTATTAAATAGCCGTTTCCTAATTTTTATTAGGAACCGGCGATATAATGACCGGTTTTAATAAAAATTAGGAATCGGCTATTAAATAGCCGGTTTGGACATTTTTGACACAATCTGGTTTTGGTGGACAGAGTTGGCGAAATGTTAATGATTTTGGGCATGGATAAAAATAACGGCAAAAATCTGTCAGCTCGTGAAGTGATATTAGTCTCCCAACATTAGGAATTGGGTCCTGACTTTGAGTATATAAGAAACATAATTGGTAGTAGACTAATAAAGAATGTTCATCTATATCAGAATACTTAAAGTTGAGGTAGCGTAGGTTTCTCAACTGAGCCACAGAATTAGGAACTCTTTTAACATAATGCGATTTTATTTCCAATACACATAATTTTCTAAACTTCTTAAAAAAAGCATCAAGGTCCCCTTCTTTCAAAGAGATAGAAAATGATCCAAAAGAAATGATTGTACGTAGATCTTTGAGTTTGCATACTTTCTCCACATACTCCCAAAGGCTCATATCATATTCAGCATATGTTGCATTTATATTTCTATCTTATATTCCAGACTTTTTTGTTCAGTTACACTATGAACATAATTATAATATTAAAAACATAATATTACAAAATACATAAATTATAAACATAATTATAATTAATATCCATCATCATATTAAAAACAAAAACAAAAAAAATAAGTATGTACTTCAATGATGGATTCAACAAAATCAGCAATCTGAAGAAAAGTAGAAAACTATTTCTCTGCTTTTGCTGGAACCGTTCTCTCTAAAACTACTACTCTGCTTCAGTGTTGTAAATAACGGTATGCGGTCGTCGGACGGACGGGGTACCGCCAAGCGATTAATCGGTATGCGGCGATTAATCGGAATTATGCGGACAATTTAACGTTTTTATTAAATTTATGTATATATATCATAATTTATTAAAAATTATTTATTTAACTCATTAAACTTATCAAATAAACTTAATTTAAGTTAGTTTTATTATTATAACATAATACTATGCTTATTTCTTCGTAACACGTAATCATTTTGCATGTTTAAGTAACACATTTATTTAATGAAAAATAAATTTGAGAATTAAGCTTTTTCAAATACTAATAACATATTATTTGAAAGAAAGAAAACATTCCAACATAAAATCACTAAATTTAATTTATGATAATAACATAATTTTATAAATAAACATGTCGTACTAATTGAAAAAATTATATTAGTAAGTAAAAAAAATATATGATATATAAATAATAGAATAATTAATCAATTTCAAAGTAAGCAAGAAGAAAAAAAAAAACATATATAAAAAATATTGGATGAATATCCAAGCACAAATAAAACTACAATGCATGATTTATAAACCTTATTATCACACACAATAATAAAATAAAAAAAAAAAAAAATTCACTGGAATAAATGGAAAAAAACGGGAATAAACGGAAAAAAACGGGAATAAACGGGAATAAACGGGAATAAACGGGAATAAACGGCCGATTAAACGGAAAACGGCCGATTAATCGGCCGATTAATCGTTTTTTTCCGCCAACAGGCATCCATTAAGCGTATTCGGAACAGTTTGGCCGCCGTTTCCGATTAAACGGCCGATTAATCGGCCGTTAAGTCCGTTTTTTACAACACTGCTCTGCTTTTCTACTCTGTGCTGCAAATGCAAACCCCTAATCACATGGTCCCTTTTAGAACCACAAATTTACCAAGAGCGATACCAATTGACTCAGCTGTTAGTGATCTATTAGAATAAAATGAGAGTGAGGTTATTGTATACTATGCATAGTCCCAGAGATCGCGAGTCCCAGAGACGTAGGTTTTAGTACCGAACTCCATAAACAACTCTCGTGTCAAATGTCTCTAAACTCTACTTTTTACTTTACTATTTTATATTTTAGTTTAGGACTAAGTTATTCGAGTTTCTGCCAATAATAACTTTGAGACATGTTAGGGACATAGGACACAGACAACACTCGGAAAACACACAACACAAAACAAGTGTAGATATAGAACATCAAACACAACTCGGCTCATGTCATGAACTGTGTATGTGCAGTAGTGTTGATATATGACATGTCTGTGTCATGTTCGTGTCATGTTAAACAATGTTGATTTTATCCATCCTCAAAAACAACACTCGGAAAAACACACGACACAAACAAGTGTTGATATAGCACATCAAACACAACTCGGCACAAACACTTGTAAATACAACACATCTAACGCCTTGGATAGGCCCAGTCCAAACCGAATTCAATATCCAAACTCGGAAAAGAGAAGAGAAACATCTAATTTGTGTTTTTCTTAATAGCCATCTAATTTGTTTATCTTAGGTAATTGTTGGGGATGCCAAATAAAAATATTAAGGGAGAGTGTTGCAATTAATGTTTTTGGTTTTCTATGTTGAAATTATTATTTGTAGTCTTTTACATTAATTGTTGTAGTCTTCTATGTTGAAGTTAATAATTGTAGTCTTCTAGAAATGTTATGGGAACTAGAAGTTCGTATTTAGAAAATATAGGAGTTATATAAGGGTGTTAAATGTTATTTAACAAGAGGAAAGTGTGTAGAGAAGGTTATCATAAATCTATATAACATGTAAGTTGTCATTTCAATATTGTAAGAGATTTGAAAAATATTAATATAGTATGAAAATTTATGTTACTCTTCTTCTCACTATTTCTCTCTTCTACTAAATATAAAATATAAAAAAATTAAACAATAAAAAATCATGAATAGGTTAATGGGAAAATCAGTAAATCACACATTTTTATTGGAAAATCGAACTCTCCCATACATGAATGCCCTCGGATCTACCAGTGCAATTATTTCAATATATTTTAATAGTCTCTGTTTTAAATACACACATTTACAGATCACATTGAGCAGAGGATCTTGGATATCTATCTAAACATTAGGCAAAGGAACTCGCAATGTTGGTACCAAATACAAAGGCTCTTTTTTGGTAACAACAAGTCCAGAGGTCTCCGTCATGTCCACATCCTCTGGCTTCATCCCTTCAGGTAGTTTCCAATCAAATTGCAGTAGAAGACTTATCAAAACATCCTCCACCATGGTCACACCAAACTTTTGTCCGGGACAAGTCCTCCTCCCGGCACCAAATGGCAAAAACTCAAAATTCTTTTCTTTAAAGTCAATATCAGATGTTTCAAACCTCTCCGGTTTGAATTCATCTGGATCGTTCCAGTACTCGGGGTTTCTTGTCAGAGCCCATGCATTGATTACTATGCGGGCCCCACTGGGAATTGTGTAACCATGTACCTGGCAACTCTCCTTGCATAGTCGTGGAGGTAAAAGTGGCACCGGAGGGTGCATTCTCAGGGTTTCTTTGATGACTAATTGCAGATAACTGAGGGTATTCTTATCAAAATTAGTATTATCACTTGCAGCTTGCCTTATCTCTGTTTGTAGCTTTGCCATTACATTAGGGTGCTTAATTAGTTCTGTCATGGCCCATGTAATCGTTGTTGCTGCTGTTTCAGTTCCTCCATTAAATACATCCTGAATAGATAGTACATCATTAGAGTGAACATTCAATTAGTAATGTTTACCATGTCTTCCATACGCTAAAGTATATCAAGAATATTTAGTTAGGGCTTGTTTGGCATAATGAGAGAATAGTTATACTCATTGAATTTAATCATGAGTAACAAATCCTTAATTTCCTGTGCTGCTTTTGCTAATTTAATAAGGATCCAATATACTTTTATATATGTACCCCTAGAAATTCAACATATCACAAGTCAACGAAGAGGACAAATACTATTGATTATTTTGTGTGCAACATGTATGATTCACAAAGTATTGAATATTATTACGGTTGCCTCATAGAGGTTATATTCATATTCTTTTTTTGAAGGTGGTTATATTCCTATTATGTAGATAAAGTTTATTTTCTTGCTGTGTTTATTAATTACAATAATTTATATGAAGTAAATGTTAATCAGGCACATACCAAAATAACAGCTTTTATGTTGTCCATAGTGATAGGCACCTCCAAATCACCACATTCCTTTACATCTATAAGGGCATCGACAAAATCATATTCAATCTCTTCCTCTCCGCTTTTCTTCTGTTGTTGTTGATTCTTCAAATGCTCCTGTACAATCTCCTCTAGTACCAAATCCATTTTTCTACATGTGTTAATAATTTACATCTGTCTCAGCCAAACATTAAAGAATAAGAATAAAAAAAAAAAAACAGGAATCCGGAAACTAAGTTCATCAAATGTACTTACCGGTGGACTCTCGCAACTCTTCTTCTCGTCTTCACATCTAGCCAACTCAATGATGGGTAGAGATCAGATAGGTGGAACCCAGAAAAGATCTCTGATAACTCTTTTAGTACTTCCAATAACACTTCTTTCATTTTAAATTTTCCTCCAAATGCTGTGCGAATGACAATATTGTTGGAAAGCTCATATGCCCATGCACTCAAATTGACTTCTGATTTACCAGAAGTTAAAGTGAAGCTCTTCATCAGGGAATCGATCTCTTCTTGCCAAATTGAGGAGAAAGATTTCACCTTTTTTGAACTCAAGAGCACACTGCCACAAATTCGACGCATCTGGCGCCAGTAGGGGCCATTTGAGAAAATAATAGCTGTGTTACCATATAATAGAACATTAGCAGCACTTAGCTCAGGGCGGATCGCAAGGGTTGCATCCTGTGTTTTCATCACCTATGCAGTTTGTATACATCAATGTTAAATCATATATTATTCCTCCAATATAAGAGATTTTGAGGACCACAAACTGTTGTAAATAACATACAAATATAAAGACATCAAATTTATGTGTGTATTAATTAATATGCGGAGATAGAAGTAGGATGCAAAGGCTGAAAATGGATCCTCGTTTTATGGGTAAACCCGGGATGGAGAAAATGACTGACATTAGAATTGGAATGTGGATAAATAACCAAAGTATGATACCGGTTTTGGGAGAAGAGGAAGACACGGACGGTACAAAGAATAATAAACAGAACCATACCAAAGTAAAGATTTCTAGGTTAGAATTTTGATTGTTCCGAAAATTTGCAAGTAGAAATTAAAAGATTTATTTCTCTTCTAAATATTAGTTAATTTTTTATTTTATTTAATCTATTTTATATTAAATTAGATAAAATTTATTTTTTAAATGATTACAGTAAATTAATGTCTTCATTTGACACTACATTAATGTTTTCATTTTTTGGTTATGTACAACAATACCTCCATTTGTATTTTAATACAGGGGACGATGCGGAAATTCAGCCAGCTCGTCATAATTTCTGGCAATAAAAATTGTTTTAATTTATAATGCTTGTATTACATATAATTAGTGAATTATTTGAGTGTAATATTTTGTCTTTCCATAGGTTTTTAAAAAATTATTTTTTTACCAATTATTTCCAATGTATTGGCCACAAAACAGGTTTTATGTCAAAAAAATCTGAATTTCAGAGTCAACTCGGCCGATTTTGGCCAATTCATCCGATTCTAGTTCCATAGTCATGAATCCGATTTCGATTCCGATTCCGTTTCCGACAGAACCATGGTACCATAGTCTTACTCAAAAAAATAAAATGATCAGCTATAAAGTCACCTCTTTTGCAGCTTCGCGAGAAGTGAGGACAACAAGGTCTGTCGCACCGGCGCGAAGGAGCATAACGGGTCCATGCAACTGGGCAAGATCACGCAGGGCATGATGTGGCAAACTGGCAGTTGCTAGGTGGTGCAGATTTCCAATAAATGGCAAGGCCTTGGGGCCTGGAGGGAGATTAGATTTAGAATGTGTACCTTGCTTCTGGAGGAATCGAAGGGAGAGTAATAGTAGGAGAAGAGAAGTTATGAAGTAGAGAAGAGAAGGGAGTGTAAGTAGTTCCATTTTTGCTCTTCACTTTTGTATCAGAGATTTTGAGAGTGAGTTCGTAAAACAAGAAAATTTCTAATATATAATAAAGTTCAAGTGCAGAATGTTCAAACTTAATTATATTATTTTCTTATTAAGAGATGGTGACATCTGTTCTTTGACCACCTCGTCAGAAGAGATTGTTAAGGTTTAAGAGTGGAGGTCCCTTGCCGCCTTCCAGAACAATCCCTCGAGCCTCCTTTGCACTGCCTTCCTCATAGAGACGGCGTAACATCCTTTGTTATAGCCTCACGTTATGCTGAATTGCTGACCATAGGAAATCGTTCAATTTTAAAATAAAATCAAAACAAAATCCTATTTTTTATGTAGCATAAAAATAATTAATTTATGACACCAAAATCTCTATATTTAATTTACAAAAGTATTGACACTTAAAGACTACAGTGAAAAAGTTCACACGCTTGTTAGAAAATAAACTTGGTAGAAAGAAGTTATCAAAACTAAAGAATAAACAGAATTAATTAAAGAAGGGGGTTTAATGCAGAAAATGTAGCAAACTCAATAAGGAAAGGGAGAGAAAAACGGGTGCATGTGTTTTGACTATCAAAGCAAAGACAAAACAATGAGGAGGAAGATCAGTGGAAAACGGGTGCATGTACTTTTGGACTACCAGAGCAAAGAGAAAACAATTAATTAGGAAGAAGATTACCAGAAAAATGGGTGCATGTGTTTGATCTACCAAACCAACTGTAGAAAATGTGGTGACTGGAGAGAGATGAAACAAATTTCAATATAGGCGACAGAAAGTGATATATACTTACTTTTACTTATTAGATATTTCAGTGCATTATTTCAGCCACGTACTCAGAGAATTTCGAAAAAGTTTCTCACGATCGGTTTCTTGCATGTATTAATTAAAAATATATATTCAAAATTGTGTTAAAATAGAAAATTTATTGACATAATATGTTAATAATTTTAAAAAATAATTGAGTTTAATAAAAAAAAATAAGAAAAATGGTGTAATAATAGAAAATTTAACTAAAAAAATGTTAAATATTTATAATTTTTTTTTTTTTTCGAGTTTGAGATTGGCTATGTTTAAAATCGCATGTAAAGTTAAAAATTAGTTGTGTTAATTCATGGCATGAACCGTGTAAGTGCGGTGTTGATAAATGACATGTTCATGTCATGTTAAATCATGTTGATTAATTGTATCCATCCTCAAACACAACACTCACAAAAACACAGCACAAACAAATAATGTAGATATAGCACATCTAACATTGCATACACTGTTTTACATCTGTCCTTGTATAGGAGATTTTGAGAGTGAGTTCGTAAAACAAACAAATTTCTATACATATATAATAAAGTTCAAGTGCAGAATTTTCAAACTTAATTATATTATTTTCTTATTAAGAGATGGTGACATCTGTTCTTTGATATGTTCATAGGCCATAATTAGGGTTTCTATTTCCTCTTTGACCACCACGTCAGAATCAGAGATTGTTAAGGTTTAAGAGTAGAGGTCCCTTGCCGCCTTCAGAACAAGCCCTCAAGCGTCCTTGCGCAGCCTTCCTCATATAGAGACGGTGCATAAGTTTGACTTCACTTCCGCTGTTATAGCCGCACGTTATTATGATGACAAATCGTTCAATTTCAGTTGGAACAAAATAAAATCAAAACAAAATCCTATTTTTTTTTAATTAGCATAAAAATATATAATTAAATTTAGAGAAATAATTTTTTCCCCTACTTTTTAGTCCCCTAAATATCCCCTCACTAACGGTCAAAGTCTAACTACTTTTCAAGGAAATCAATGTGCGAATTCGTAGCAACACATGCAGTATAAAAGACCAAAGCAAAGAAACTCAATGTGATATAAATCTGAACCATTAAAACAAAGATCCCGTATCTCTGACGAGCACTTGACGGTCTTGATATTTTGTTGACCATCTTTTGACTAGTGACATAGTTTCCAAGCCATACTTTTCTGTTCTTTCTCTTTTTAAACCGTCACTTCCATCCTCCCCAAATTATACTGACTCACTCTAATTCCTAAAATAAAAGAATATCATAACCTTAGAAAACACCCCACAGTCAAGATGCAAAAAGTATTTTCACAATTTGAATCCATCTTTGGATGTAGAGTTTGTTCATCAGGGTTTCTGAAAAATATTTTTCAACATAAAAATTCACACTTCACTGCGTAAGTATGAATACTTGATATTTTAGAAATGAACGTTTACAAAAATTATAACGCTGACACTTGCGATGGTAATTTTTACTGCTTAGTGCATATTACACAATTTTGCTTAATTGTTGTGTAAATCATGTTTCAACTATTCTCTCAAAAACATGTTTACAATTTTGGTTAAATGTTGTGTAAATTTGATAGAATATATTAGGTACAATATTTGATATTAATACTTTCAATCGTCATCTAGTGTTATATGGAAACAAATTAAAATTTGATATAATATGTTATGTATAAATACTTGACACATAAACTATTTATATTTGCATGACGGGGTATGAACACTTACAATTCATTGATATTTATATCTCCATGACGAGACATGAATACTTACAATATTTGCACGACGAGGTATGAATACTTGCAATTCCTTGATACATAAACTATTTTTATTAGAAATACTTGATGATTCTAGTATGAATACTTTCAATCTTATTGTGTGAGTACTTATACTGTTTTAGTAAGATTAATTTTACTGATTTTATTATGTATACTTCTAATGTTCTAGTATGAATATTTTATATGTTTTAGTACGAATACTTTATAGTTTGAATATTTTCTAATAATGACACGTTGAAACTTATAGTATGAATATATTACATGTTTTAGTATGAATACTTTCTAAAGTTTATCTATTTGTGTATTATTTTGTAGAACATTTGACATATTTTTTTATGAAATTATTCCTTGGATAAGCAAGTTTGTTCTCTGAACAATTTAAAATGGCAAAATAGCTCTTTATTGAGTAAATATTAATACTTGTCAAGGTATGAATACTTGCTTGACGATATATGAATACTTGCATGCCGAAGTATAAATACTTGAACGACAAACAACCCGAAAATACTTCATGATGGATCTCATTTAAAAAAGAAAATTATGTAGAAAACATTTGTGGTTTTAGATTTGCAAAATTTCTCACGGATCGTTAGAAATATTGACTAGATTAAACGGAGAAAAAAAACTCACTTCTAAAAACGTGTAAAAGATGGGTGTGTAACTAGAGAAAAAAACACTACTACAGAATAACCGATTGTACACGGACAAAAAACGAAGAGCTACACAGATTTCCTTCTGTGTGCAATGTTAGGGTGTAGAAAAGGGCAACTTTTTACACACGGATATTTACCCGTGTGTAATTATAACAAATCTTACACGGATATATTATAAATAGCCGTGTACAAATCCATCTCATTGTACCTCTCACTACACCCAAGTTACACGGATTTTAACTAAATATCCGTGTAGGAAGAGTATTCCTACACGGATATTTAGTTAAAATCCGTGTAGCTCTCATAAATAGAATATTAAATAAATAAATCAGGTTCAACAACCTTACTACACGGATTTTTAAATAAAAATCCGTGTAGGAAGGTTGTTAAACCCGGTTTATTTATTTAACCACTTTCTACATGGATTTCCTATTTTTTTTAGCTAGCCTCTACTTTCGCTAGTTAGTAATTATATATTTCAGATTGAATATACATAGTATTTTGCAAAAATAAGTATATAGCATTTTGTATATACATAGCCATTTGCAACATATACACACACACACACATACATACCCTTTTGTACATACAATCCCATGTGATCCAACACATAACATACACTCCTCAAGATCCAATAAAATATTTGTATAAAAATTATGTCCTTACTACTTAGTAACCATGTGATCAATGTTTTGGCTCATGTTGATAAAATTCATGGTTATGATCTAGTTTAGCACGAAATTTCATACATACTAAGTTATATTAGATCCATCATATAAAAAAAGGAGTGTGCATCTGATCCATGACATGATGCCTCTTGGTTAAAGGTCTCCAACAATATTGCATCTCTAATGAAAAATACAAGGATGAACATATATGTGTATACATATATAATAGAAAATAAAAATTCTCAATTAAAATTTATACATAAAATTAATTGTACACGGCTAGGTTTTATACGAACCACTGAAAATCAATTTCATAAGAAAAAAAAAATTATTGCATCTTATATGAATTTACGAAGGGAGGGTGGCAAAGAGGATAGTAACCAACCAAGACGAAGATGACAGCAACGAACCAAAACCCTAAAAAACCGAAAAGAAAAAGAAAAGAGAAATAAGCAATAATAATTACACATAACCTAAATAAGCAATAATAAGTAACAAAATTTT
This sequence comes from Carex cristatella, assembly GCA_024447775.1. Lineage (NCBI taxonomy): Eukaryota > Viridiplantae > Streptophyta > Magnoliopsida > Poales > Cyperaceae > Carex > Carex cristatella. The sequence goes on along the minus strand of JAJHPF010000013.1, from coordinate 3,749,811 downwards.
AGAGAAATTTTTTTTTTTATATAAATACATGACTAACCTTAGCAAGATAAAGAGGAGAAAATAACAAAATCAAAGATCTCAGATCCAGCTGTGCTGTGCGCATAAATCAGACCAATATTCAATACAGAGAGAGGAAGAGTAATATGGAATCAAAATGGCGCTGGAAGGAGAATGCCTTTTATATAACCAAAACTCTAAAAAGACATTTCTACACGGATTTTTCATTATAAATCTGTGTTGCTCTCTCAAGGCTTTCTACACTGTTATTTATGCAAATAATCTGTGTTCAATAACCCTTCCTACACGGATTTTTTATAAAAAATTTGTGTAACTCTCTAACCATTCCTACACTGCTTTTTAATAAAATGTCCGTATACAATTCCTACATTTCTACACGGTTTTCTTAATATAAATCCGTGTAGCTCTCTAAACATTCCTATATGGATATTTAATGAAAAATCCATTTACAATTCTTTCATTCCCACACGTTTTTTTTCCAAACAATTGTACACTAATTTTTCAATAAATATCCGTGTAGGATTATGACATATATTTTGGACATTGGAAAACACCTGTTTAGTACACGGTTTTTAAATAAAAATAGCCAAATCAATGTAAAATGTGCAGTGTAGGATTGCTCTTTTTGTAGTAGTGAAAGAAAGTTGATGTCATGTTTTTTGTTTAAATACTTGATATCTTAGGTATGAATACTTGCATGCAGAAGTATTCATACATGCGCACGCCAGTTGTAATTTTTTTCAAATTTAAGTGGTCCCTCAAGTAGTTATTATTTCTCCCAGTTAGTTAGTGGTCCTCATTGTATTTTATAGATAAGTTAGTTAGGGAGATATTTAGCAGATAGAATGGAGGAGACTATTGGTCACTCCCATAAATTTATGACATCGAAATCTCTATATTTAATTTACAAAAGTATAGTGACATTTAAAGACTACATACAGTGAAAAGTTCACGCGCTTAATATAAAATAAACTTGCTAGAAAGAAGTTATTAACATAGAAGGAAAAACCAGCTGTTCCGGCCTGGAATCGAATAATATCGATCTGATTTCAGTCCGAGTTACACGGTATGTGTTGATTCTAGTCAAATTTCGACCGAAAGGGCTCAATTTCAGTCACATTTTGGCAAAGCCCATACCTATTATTTCACATTACAAACTATTTGAAGTTTCAAGCTTAATTTATGATAATTTTTCCATGATTCTTGTCGCAAGAAGATGATAGATAAACCTATTATTTTTTAATCACAAATTAATTTTATGCATATCTGTACCAATATTGGGAAATTTGTTATCATGAATATTACAAAGTTATTTTATAAAAAAAAAGAACATCCAAAACAAGCTCCAATCATGTACTGGTGTATAGTTAATTGGCAGATTTCAATGTTAATTTGAAGCTTATTTTCTGTTTTTTTTATTAAAAAAATAGGATAAAAATGACGATGCGGAGGCGGGAATTAAATCCACAGCATTGTTGTTTGGAGATTCGACAAGGACTTGGCTCCTTGGATTTGCATCCATTTGCATTGGAGGCTTGATGTTTGCTGGTTACAATTCTCATATGGGTATCTTCGTGAGCTTAATTATTGCAAGATATATAACCGAAAGTTTTATTCATACCATATTAAAAAATAATAAACCAAAACATCACTTTTTTTATGAATTTTGAAAACTGCCATGTCCACCAAATAATTGTTGACAAATATGGACAAGTCCGCCATTTAATTTGACAGACCACAAACTGAGTTTGCCAATTAAAATTGCGAACGATTTTTTTTTTTTTGCTTCTTCTACTAACAGCTAATAAAAAAACAACAATGGAGGTTGCAGGGTCAAAGGAATAAACTGTAATATTTAAATGAATACAGACACAATGTCATGATTACTTATATTAAAATATAATTTTAATATTAAAAAAATATTTTTCAGTAAAAAAATAAAAATAAATAATGTCTGTCATTTAAGATGGCGGATCCAATCTGGTATCTGCATGCCAAATTAAATTGCAGACTTGCCCATATTTCTATGCCATTTTATTTGGCGAATATGACAGATTTCGAAATTCACGGAAAAAGTTGTGTTTTGGTTTATTTTTTTTAATATGGTATAAATAAAAAATTTGAGATATATAAGACTGGCTTCAAACATTAAATTTAAACAATTAAAATCAGGATTCTAAATACTTATAGCTGTGATATAGCTTTTTCAGAGCTCAAAAACTATAACGTTATCAGCTATTTTTGGCGCTATAGATAGTTATAGCTATTTTTTAGCCTTTCCGCAATGACGCGATAATCGTTGTTTAGAATCTTGATTGAAATCGATCAATTTAGTGAGTCGTGCATTCACAATTTACATATTGAATTTATTAAATTTGTGTTCATTAGTATAAAATCAAGCAAAAACAGAAATATTTTTATTTTATTTTAATG
>JAJHPF010000013.1:3693885-3747060 GCA_024447775.1 Carex cristatella | reverse complement strand
GATGTGTTAAAATTAAAAAAATTATTTGTGATCTTCCTACACGGATTAATACTAAAAAGCCGTGTAGCTAGGGTATGGAGCTACACGGATTTTTAATAAAAAAACCGTGTAGGAATAAGTTTCATACACGGTTTTTCATTACAAAACCGTGTAGCTCTGAGTATTTCCACACGGCTATTTAGTAAAAAATCCGTGTAGAATTAGTGTAATCGTACACGGATAAATGCTGGACTTTCCAACACACCAGTATTGCACACGTTTCCAAATCCGTGTAGCTCTCCAATTAAAGTCCGTGTACAAACTATATTTTTGTAGTAGTGTTAATTTCATAATTTTAGTACCATTTGATTTTTTTGTCAAATAAACTACAATAATTATAAATTTGACATGTAAATTCATCAATTGTGATGTAACTGAATTTGATAGAATTGTTTGAATTTATCATTTAAACTCGATCGTCTGTGGAATTTTGGGATCAAGCTCGCCAATTAACCATAGTTTATTCCACAAAATATTATAAATTAAATTGACAGCAACATCCCTGAAACAAATTGCTATCCGTATTTTCTTTCTGAATTATACACTACAGCAGAAAGAGGCATCAGCGACCGGTTTCACCGGTCGCTGATAGTCCATTTGGTCGCTGATGTACCGGTCGCTGAAAGCTGGTCGCTGATGCCTGCCCGATGATGTCACCGATCGCTGAATGATGTCATCCCGGTCGCTGAAATTGTTTGGTGACGTCAAGTTAAGACATCAGCGATCGATAAATTCGGTCGCTGATACTCAACACCGGTCGCTAATACCCTGAATCATGTTTAATCCTTGCTTTTAGTATAATGCATTACCATTTTTAGTTGATTGAAAATCTATAATCACAAAGCTGTTGAACCATACTGAACATTTTAAATTGTTAATTACATCTCATGGAAGACTTAAAGCAAACATAAAAAATATCATTACATCACAAGCCATTGCATCACATGTCATTTAAACAAAATTGAAAAACGAACTACATGCAACTATTAAAATGCATAATAGGACAGCTATAAGAATTGCAAAGAGGAGTCGATATTTCTGCCTTCAAACTTTCGAAGCATGAGAATAACTAATGGAGGTGTTCATGTCACCTTGAAACGGACATTGACATTCCCCCCAACGTAGTGCTTCTTCATCCTACCTCACAAAAAATTTCAAAATTTAACTAAATGATTGCTAATTTCAAGTATATAAGAATTGCTGAACCATATGTGAGTAATTAAGTTGAATATATTTTGTATGCAAAGATAACAAAACGAAACTTACTGAGCACTTTCTGACATCTTTCCCAAATTATAAGCATGTATACTAAGAGCCTAATCGATTAGCAAGGGTCATTTAACTTATTCAAAATTATATGAGGAATTTATTCAAAACAAGACACCATTTAGACCAAAATTTTCCAACTTTTCGATTTATTTCCTCTAATAAATTTACATATTGGTCCCTGACATTTCTAAATCATGCTAGAATCAGATTTGGTACCGTCCTTAGTCCCAATCTAGGTTTAAAAGAGAAGGGGGCTTACTTCACATATCAGATGTATGAGTGGTCGGGTTTAAACCACCTCATTTCACCAACACGAAAGTGAGAAATTTGAATTCTGGTTGTTGATCCCTTCTTCTATCTAGAATCAAAGCAAATCAGAGAAATCAGAGAAAGAAATCATAAATAAATGGTTCTATTATAGCACCAGCAAAAAAAATAAAAATAAAAAATAAAATAAAACGGAGACAGAGAAATCAGAGAGAGAAACCGAGGGAGAGAGTCAGAGAGACGGCGATGATTCGTTAGGCGGGGTGGATTCGTCGGGCGGCAGCGATTTCATCAGGCGGAGGAGGTGAGATTTCATCAACGGAGGTTTTTCAGCGGAGATCTAAACCTAGAAAATTCGAAACGCGCGCCACTGGAAGAAGAAGAAAGGGATCCGCGGGGTTTTTTTAGATAAAACTTTCAGCGACAGGTACTTTTGGTCGCTGATGGTGATGGCGCTGGTCGCTGAAAGGTTTTTTGGCAATTTTTTTTTATTTTTTTTTAAACAAAATGACCTTCAGAGACCGGGGACCAAACCGGTCGCTGATACAGGTCGCTGATAACCTGGTCGCCAAGTTTTTTTTTGTCATTTAATTTTCTTTTGGAAGGAAAATGGTCATTAGCGACCGGCGACAGCATCGGTCACTGATACCGGTCGCTGATACACAGTTTTGTTGTAGTGATATATAGATAATATTTAGATACGTACTCATATTTACGTTAAATTTAATTAACTGCCTTTTTGTTAGGTTGGCCCTTCTACTTATCTATGATTCCTGCATTTGGACACCTATTATGGCAGATATAGTCAACTGACTTGTCAAATGGATTTGATTGTCTTACGAAGTAAGTTCCAGAGTATCAGCTATTTTTTATATTCTTATGAAATATGAAAAGTTCATTTGCCTGTTTTCTAGGGTGTAGACCAAAAATGTTACTTGCAAACACTTTCAGAAGATCTTTTTACATTCATAAATGGGTTGAACCAAACCATTTTAATTTGAATGTTTAATTTAGAATGCATCATAACAATTTGGAATTTTCCAAGATCTCAGATTAATTTAACACTCTGCAAGCGTAGCAAATTGAATATCATCAAATTAAGATATTAGATTCATGACAACATTAAAGTGAGATGGGGAAAGAAAAGAAACAGTAATAATCACAACAATTTTTTGATTACCTTCTTATAAGTAAACAAAACACCACTTATTACAGAATGCAAAACTGTCAAAAATTTGAACTGTCTCAGTGACCATAAATGCTGATAACTGAATAACCAACAAGTAAACTTGTACATAAAATTCAATGTTAAGCTGCAAGTTAATCTGTGTTTAATTAATTTATTTTTTGCAGATTTCTATCAAACAAATGGTTTGGAGCAATAGTTATGGCTGGAATGGTATTGGGACGGATTGTTTACTGAGTCAAGTACTTCTGCATCAAGAGTGTCGACTAATCAGGATAATATCTGGAAATAACAAAAGAGCATTTGGTTTCTCCTTTTTGTATTCTAAATAATAGTGCATGTCAAAGGGTTAATTTGTGTAGTTACACTACAGAATTTTTTTTTAAATGAACCCAAAATAAACTTGATTTGAGGAGATGCCAAATCTTGTATGCTGTTCAGTGTACGTAGTGTTCTTGATGTGCACTTTGATCTGTATTTCATTTTGAAAATCTGCTAAAAGTCATCTGCAAATTGCAATCACAGATATATGGTAAAGATATGCTGTTCAGTGTAGTGTTCTTGTATGCTGTTCAGATTATGTTTGTAAATGAGAGGACATGTATGCATAAAACCATGAAAAAAAACTGCCTGATTGTATAAAAGGACTATTTAGTAATTTTTTTTGGATAATTTCATCTGATCATATAATGCCACTTTAATTAATTACTCTTTAAGTATGAAATATTAAACTAAAATACAAAGGGATATATTAGAAATGCATGACAATGAAAATAATTAGTGGGTACCAATGACAGTGGATTAACCTTTCTCGAATACTACTCCTAATCAAAGTAAGCTGGCTCAATTTAATAGAAATGTTTAAGGGGAATAATTAATATTCATTTCTTACGATAACACATAAGACTTAGAGCAGCAATCAGGTTCATCTATGATTTTCCCATTCTTTTATTTTTTGCTGTTGTAACACTTTGCAATGAACATTTTTAAGAAATGGATACTATTGACGAACACCCCTAAACTATATGAAATTAGCAAGATTGCGTTGGAATTATATGAAATTAGTAAACCAACACCCCTGAAATGGATAGAATTGACCCCACTGGGAATTGGATATCAGTGAAGAATCAAAAGAGGCAAAGCAAAAAAGACCTTTGGAAAACTTATTATCAGTTGAGCTGTCAACCTTTGAAACTTGAGAATTTAAATAAACTGGTCATATGAGTTGAAGCAGAGTTTAGAATTTGAGTATTTCATTTTTGTTTTGCTCAACCGTACGAGCAAACAAAGTAGTACAACCGTGTGTGTATGTTGGATGTACGTTGGAGTTTTTCTTTCACGCGAGCACTTTCTCTCATTACACATTGTTTATTTCAATTTTTTTGGCATCCGTGTATGATCACTACTACAAAAAAAACAGTATGTACAAGAATAAAAAATGACGGAGCTACACGGATTTGAAATAGTGTACAATGTTAGAGTGTAGGAATATGCAACCATTTACACAGGGGTAATTACCCGTGTCGATCATAATAATCATACACGGATTATTCAATGGAGAGTCGTGTACAAAACCTCCCCTAGTACATCTCACCACAACGGAGCTATACGGATATTAACTAAATATCCGTGTAGGAATACTCTTCTATACGGATATTTAGTTAAAATCCATGTAGCTCTCTTAACCTTCATATACGGATATTAATTAAATAATCCGTGTTGGAATATCATATACAGATAATTACATAAATATCTGTGTAGGATTGTTTTCTACTCGGATTTTTATTTGATTATCCGTGTAGGAAGGTTGTAGATGATTAATATTGTATGGTTATCTCTTCCTACACGGCTTTTCTTTAAATATCCATGTAGGATTGTCCTATTTTTTTTTTTTTGGCTAGCCTCCACTTTTACTAGCCAATAATATATATTTCAGATTGAATATACTTTTGCAAAAATAAATACGTTGCATTTTGCAAAAATAAATACAAAGCCTTTTGTATATACATATATCATTTTGTGCAACATATATATATACATAGCCCTTTGTATATGCAATCCCATGTAATCCAACATATAACATACACTTCTCAAGATCCAATACAAATGTTTATATAAAAATTATGCCTTACCACTTAGTAACCATGTGATCAAGGTTTGCCCATGGTTTGGCCCAATTTTTCGTTAAGTTAGGCTCATGTTGTCAAAACTCATGATTATGATCTAGTTTGAACCGAAATTTCATACATACTAAAAGTATTTGATCCAACATATCAAAAAAGGAATTTGCATGTGATTCATGACATGATGCATCTTAGTTAAAGGTCTCCAACAACATTGCACCTTCCATAAAATAAAACAAGGATCAACATATATGTGCATACATACATAATAGAGAATAAAAATTCTCAAATAAAATTTTCGTCCAAAATTATAAGAAAATATTTACACATAAAATTAATTGAATCTGAATAGATTTTATACGAACCATTGAAAATTAAATTCATAAAAAAAAAAATCTAATCATGCATGTATTGTTATGTCAATTGAGACAATTGTTCTTAGGGTTTGGTCCTGGTATTACAATTGAGACAATTGTTCTTCGTGCTCTAGCAATCCGGACTTAATATCTGCCATGATCTGTCTAGCTGCATTATTAATTATCAATAAGTTTCCCGCAAGTTATAAAATTTAATGAATATATGATGTATTGTTATGTCATATGTCATGCATGCATGTACATGTAATGTTATACTGTGTGCTTGATGGAATTTATATAATGATTAATTTGTTATGTTATTTTTTGCTATATATAACACGGTGCAGTATATATGTTACTTTCAGCTATGTTATCGTATGGTACGGTATGCTAGCCTATGTTATATTCTTATGAAGTATAAATTATGATTTGGTATGCATATTTTTACGATTTATGTTTGTCCTCCAGAATTAATATTCAACTATCGCGCGGGGTTGATACTTAGTTCACCAATTAATTATACTCATCGTTTGGAGAGTATTTTATAACTCAAGGACCTTTAGTGAAAGTGGCAAAGTAATTATTACAACAAATTTTGTAATGAGTGGAAGGTTTAAACATTGGCAAAGTCTTCTATGGACATAAGGACCTATTTGTAAAATGAATATATTTTTATTTTCAAAGTTCAAACAGTCGATCCGAACCGTTCATCTTGTTCTCCATATTAATATGTGCTTGGAGACCAAATTTTACATTTTTCTGAATTTTTTTACTATTTATTAAGATGGGTACAAAATTCAATGGTCTGAATTTGATATTTTTTGTACCCATCTTAATAAATAGTAAAAAAATTCAGAAAAATATAAAATTTGGTCTTCAAGATGAATGGTTCGGATCGACTGTTTGAACTTTGAAAATAAAAATATGTTCATTTTACTAATAGGTCCTTATGTCCATAGAGTTAGGCTATTGTGCTTTGGGAAGCAAAGGGCCCTTTGTGCTTCCCGCTCAAATGTCCATTTTCAAAGTTCAAATAGTCGATCCGAACCATTAGATGTGATCTCCATATTGAAATGTGCTTGGAGACCAAATTTTACATTTTTTGGAATTTGTTTACTATTTTTTAAGCCACTTTGGAAATCGCTGATCGAACGGTTTCACTGTTCATATTGAGCCACCGTTGGATCAGCGATTTTCAAAGTGGCTTAAAAAATAGTAAACAAATTCCAAAAAAATGTAAAATTTGGTCTCCAAGCACATTTCAATATGAAGATCACATCTAACGGTTCGGATCGACTATTTGAACTTTGAAAATGGAGATTTGAGCGGGAAGCACAAAGGGCCCTTTGCTTCCCAAAGCACAATAGCCTAACTCTATATATATATATATATATATATATATATATATATATATATATGACTAAGCTTAGCAAGATAGAGAGGAGAAATATAAACTTCGAAGATCTCAGATCCGTCCTTGTGCGTTGAAATATGGAATATTTACAAGAATTCCAATTAATAGAACGATCAGAATTTCAATTATTTTGGTCTGAATTTCAGCAACACCTCATAATTTGTAGGTAATAGCAAAGAAAAATAAAGAAAGAGGTAGATGTGCTTTAAGAACTAGACATAAAATTAAGATCCGAGCAAAAAAAAAAACTAAAGAAGATAATTAATCTTAATCCATGTTAAAGAACAAGTGTTTGACAGAATTAAGCGGACAAAGAAATTAAAGGAGGCTTAAAAGAAGCCTTGTTGAACAGTTCAGTTTTTCAAAGCAGAAAAGTAAATATTAGTTTGTAAAATGAACATATTCTTATTTTCAAAGTTCAAACAGTCAATCGGAACCGTTCATCTTGTTCTCCATATTAATATGTCCTTGGAGACCAAATTTTACATTTTTCTGAATTTTTTTACTATTTATTAAGATGGGTACAAAATTCGATAGTCTGAATTTGATATTTTTTGTACCCATCTTAATAAATAATAAAAAAATTCAGAAAAATGTAAAATTTGGTCTTCAAGCACATATTAATATGAAGAACAAGATGAACAGTTCGGATCGACTATTTGAACTTTGAAAATAAAAATATGTTCATTTTACTAATAGGTCCTTATGTCCATAGAAGACACTCTCTTAAACATTAGAATTTAAACAAGTAAAAAAATAAGAATATTTTATAGGGTTTCATTATGAAGCAAAACTAATCACATCTTCAAAAGTGTGGCATTTTTGCACAACATGAAGACTTTTATCTAATCAAAATCATATTTGTTGCACCAGAGCACATTTTATGAAAAGATGAGCAATTGTTTCAGGTTCGGTACAAAACAGACAAGTTTGATCTCCACCCCATCCTTTGATTATTAAAATATCTTTTGTAAGGATGTTATTATACTTAATTAACCACATGAAAATTCTTAATCAATAACTTCTCTATGAAAACTCAATTTAAATTTATGAAGTACTCATTTTATGATGATGGTGTTGACGTGCTGAGGTTCTTTGATTAGAGCGGTCTCGGGTCTTGATATCTTGTCGGGTTTGGATGTGGATTTGGGAAGTTATTTCCTTGCCAGGGATCTGGTGGTGGAAATATTGGTCTTCATGCGGCACCCGAAAGGTTGCTACTGTTGACAGTTGGGGGAAGGTTTTTTTTAAATCCATAAATTAATTTTGTAATCAGGATCAACTCTGTAATTACTTGAATTTTTTTACCGATTGTGATACATGCCATCTAAAGTGCATAGCCTGTATGTCGGAAGTGGATGTCGTCTGATGAATCTTCCCATTGATCTTGGGAAGTTTCGGGCTCTAGCTTGGGGGTTTCAGCCTCTTTTGTCACCCCAAGTGCTTCGTCAATGATGTTGCCAAAGGTGGTTATCCCATTGTCAAGCATGAGCTCGACAGCCACAGCTGAAGAGAAGGTCTCGAGGAGTTAGACCGTTTGGCCCGGGGTTAGGACGCAAAGCAACTTAAGGGGTTCAGGATTTATAGGAAGGTGATTGCTAGGTCACTTGATGGTAAAGAGGATAGTAAATGTGTTTTCTATAGTAGTGCAATTACACAGACACCAAATTCTTAATTTGATACACACTCGTTGAAGAAGTTATTGTGTCTTTATTTCTTCTTTATAATTAATCTTTGTTATGTGAAAACTGAATACCTAAATTAAATTAAGATTATTTTTAATATTGTTGAGTTGAACTCTGCATAAATTAATGTGATTTAAAATTTATTTAAATACAAATTTAATGACCGATAAACTGACAAAAAAAGTCATACCAAAACTTGTGTATGATACAGATGCAGATGCAGTCAATTAAGATACAATCATACAAGTTCCATTTAAAGACAAAGATCCAATTTTGTTAGACTGAGGTTTGACTTTTACCTTTCTATGTTTATTGGCCTTTTGCCTTTGTTTCTCTAGCTTGACCGTTGTTACATACATGTACTAATTTATACAAGCGGTTCAATCCAAAACTTGTGTATGATAGAGATCGATGCATCAATTAAGATACCAGTTCCATTTAAAGAATGAGATCCAAATTTGTTAGACTAAGGTTTGACTTTTACCTTTCTATGTTCATGGCCTTTTCCTTTGTTGCTCTAGCTTGACCGTTGTTGCATACATGTATTAATTTATACAAGCGGTTCAATCCAAAATTGGGTTGCTCACATATTTTGCGAATTATTTGTATTTAAAATAATCTTGACTTGTATCTGATTTACAGATATTTTAACAAAATGGTAATCTTGACTACTATATCTAATTTAGATATATTTTAACAAATTAAACGATAACATTTACTAGTTAGTATCTAATTTAGAGAAATTTTAACGAGATGAAATTGCGATCGATCAAGAAAAGAAGAATTTTCATTGTTAGTTCAAGCTTTAATATATATATTGAATTTACGAAACATGATCCATCAACAATAATGTATCTACACTACAAGAAATTTACACTTTCCCGGCGCTTAAAAACGCCACCAAATACCATAAAAAACGTCTTTATTGACCTTTACCGGCGTTTAGCCAATTGCCGCAGATATTAATGTCGGCAAAGGGTTTTCCCGGTGTTTCAGCACCTTTTTTCGGGCGTTTGAGAAACGCCGTCCGAAGTGTTGCTTTCCCGGCGTTTATAAAGCTTTTACCGGCATTTATACTGCTTTTACCGGCGCTTGCAAAATGCCGCCCAAAGGATTTCTTTCCCGGCGTTTATAGATTTTACGGGCACTTATGTTACTTTTACCAGCACTTATGAAACGCCGCCAAAAGTATTAAAATGTAAAAAAAATATATATCTTTCATGGCGCTTCTTGAAGCGCCGTCAAAAGTCAGGAAAATAGTAAAAAAAATATTACATTTTATTATTATGCCAACAAATACCCTTAAGCTTCCATTTCAAATATCAAACCACTACATTGTTTAACTACATCAATCACTCGTTGAAATAAAGAGAATGTAAAACCAATAAATCTTAACTGTTCGAATTAAGACTCTCGATTCTTTTTTTAATGGAAGCATCCAAATCTTCAGGTTTGATTTCTCCTTTACCAAGTACTGGTCTGCAGCATTTTACTAACAATTTCACAGAAAACATAAATAGTTACCTTTATCTAAAATTTCCCAACACCTTTACATAAAGTCCGAGAAATATATTTTCTGAACAAACAAAAATTTCATCAGAAATGCAATAATGAAAAAAAAAAACGCACTCAATTCAGCTAGGTAATATGCCAAGTATTCCAAAGCCAAATCCAAACTCTACAAAATTAAAAAATAGATATTAGTTTTTAACTTTTAAGGCATATCAATATATGTTTATGAGAAACTATATTGGACAAGATGAAATTACCTTGCCGTCATCCTAAACAGTCTTTATTCATAAACTCCTATAATTTGATTGTCAGCATATTACCCCTAAAATGCTAAAGGCTGGTACATTGGCACAAAACCTAAACAACATCAATATCCTGGTTTCTTACCTTCAAGTTGTCAGAAAACTAAGTGTAAAAATCACATCTAAGTCCTTGACTTCATTTATTATCATAAAATAAGTTTTGGTTAAGATCTAGAGAAAGTTACTTCCTTCAACGGAATTTCACCTCTTATCAGAAAGATACAACATAGTAGACAGTCACAATTCAAAAAACATTTACCAGAATAACTACAGCTGAATTGAGTAAGTTTTTTTTTTTTATTAATCATTCTGGTAATTTATAACCTACAACTTAATATTACCAAGTATCACTGAATTTATGCCTTGCCTTTCTGTTTTCTGGCTTTTACTCAAATCTTGTTCTTGCAATTTTAGTTTCATTGGTAAAACATTCGACAAAAGTTATAAAAACGAAAAAAGCCAGTTTTGACTCACCAAGAGAGGCACACAAAGATGCAACAAAAAAACAGAGATAATAGAGTCCTAAGGTAAGGTATGTTGAGATAACATATCTGATGAATGTTAATTAGTTGGTCCACCTCGTCTAATATAATCTAACTGTAACAAAGAAGTTTAAAGAAGTGTATTAAAAAAGAAGTTTAAATTTTTTTGTAGTAAATGGAGATTGTCAGTTGCATACCGTATAGGCGCTATACTGATAACATTTTGTAAGTTCTCGGTTTCTTCTTATGCCTCAACATAGTTGTTGCAAGCATGCCTATATGTCAATTATCAGAACATTTCAAGTCATCACATAGAGTTGTTCAATGGATTAAAAAAAATGGCAATTATCAGAACCCAAGTAAATGACCATTTTTAGCTGCTAATTTTAAGGATTTCCAATAAATTAAATTAAAAAAAGGCTCAAAGAATATGCACCTAAATTAGCATGAATAGTATCATCCACCTTCACATAAAATCAGTATCCCACATCTCAACAGCTGTAGCAAAAAAATGTCTTTGTTTTCTTAGATTTCTTTCCTTCTCAATTTTGGCCAGTATTCCATAAATACCCTTATATTCTCAACACTATTATAATTAGGAGATTCATACAATAATTGACTAGTACCGACCCTTTTTGTAGAGTGATCTCTAGTAATAAACGCCACATTTGAGTTTAGTTAAACTATAACTTAGTTTTACTTACTACAAAGCCAAAAACTAAAATTCACATAAACATCGACCTAAAATTGACATAGGATTTGATAACTTAATAACCTAGAAAGTTGATGAAATCGAAAAATATAGAGGCAAGTAGAAGTATTTGAGAAAAGAGAGAGAGAGACCTTAGAATTATTGTAAAGCAAGTCGATCATTCAAACAGAAGATCGAAAATTGAAAGCTTTTTGAATCTCCTTCTTCATGCTCTTTTTTCTCTATGATCTTGCAAATTGAAATGAAATCAAGTCCCTTTTTGAGTAAAAGCTAGGAAAAAAAAACACTTTTCAGTCATTACTGGTAATGATACAAATAACATATTATAAACACTATACCTTGTATGAAATTTCTGACAAATTGAAAGAAATGAAACCTCTAGAATATAGGTTGTTCACATCATATGGGGGAAAGAGGAAGCAAACAGAGAGAGAGAGAGAGAGAGAGAGAGATACTAATTAATACATTTCTTAATCCACATATAAAATACTAAATTAATAATAGAAAGGACAATTTACTTAGTTTTGACTTTTAGCAGCAAGACTTATAGCTAGTATGCTAACAGTAGAAAGGAACACCGTTTCAATACAAAGTGTGAACTATTCATTTCACAACTTGGAAACTATTAACAAACCAGATAGTGGAGAAGAGCAGCTCTAATGCATGGGCTGTGCAAGAAAAATCCTGATCTGCAACACTCTTACAGATAGATAGTATAAGAATTACCAAACTGATTAAGGCTATGTATTTCCTATATGCAACTTTAAAAAATTATGTTGAAATTAAAGAAGAAACAACCAAACCACAACTATAATTAAGCCAAAAGAATTTTTCAGCCAAAATGAAGAATTTTTCAGGCAAAAAAAGAGAGAAAAACCCTAGGACAATCAATTATGCATGCAAAGGACAACTAATTGAGACAAAATACAAGTGTAATTTAGCTTTCTTTAACTCAATTTGGTTGCAACTATTACAATGAGTGTATAATCAGCCTTAGATTGAAATGATTAACAGTTCATATTTAATGCAATGCCAAAGAATTATTATACAGTTATTGTTTATAAAGCTCAAATACATATTTCTTCAATTTTCTGTAAGGTAGGGAAAAGTGTTTTTTCACCCTTGTGCTTGACAAACTGCAATTATTGTTAAGAAAAAACTACACAGTAACAATAAGCTTTAATCTTTAAAACTACATAGTATTAGTCTATTAACAGGACCCATTCCTAATAAATCAACAAATTAGGAAACTAACCAAACAGTGGAGAAGAACGATATGGCCGAGTTGTGGAGACCGGAGAGCCGCAAGGGCAGGGATCGGCAGTCGACGGAGGTGCGGTCTACAGTCCGAGTCGAAACTGAAGCTGCAGTGGCAGAGAGCGGTAGGGGCAGGGAGTCATAAAGGAGCAGGGGTGGACTGGTGGAGGCACACACCACTGAGAAATTTTTGATCGAGAGTTAAAAAGTAGGAGGGCTAAAGATGGAGAGATGTGCAGCGACTCTAGGGTTTTGATTGAAAGAGATTTTTTTTTAGAAGGCTCAAAAGAGGGCTTTTCACGCGGGAGTGATTTTTCGCGCAAGTTTATCGCGCTGGATAGATATCCCGGTGATTTCAATCACGCGCCGGCCGATCTAAATTTACCCTGGCGGTTCCTATCGCGCCAAGATTTCAAGCGCCGTTAAATGCATAATTTCTTGCAGTGCTAGTTTATTGATTAAGGTTTGAATCGTTATATAATATATTAAGGTTTGGAACTTTTAATCCGTGGTGAAAATGAATTGAAGAACTTTTAATACTTATCTCATACTAAAAAAAAACATTGATATATAGAATGAATTCATAATCGGACCTTTGCATATTAGATACAAGTGGTGCCAAGTGCCAACAAAAAATAGGTATTTTTTTTTTGAATGCATAACAAGAAAAGGTGAAACAAAAATAATCTCAATAGTAAAAGACAATATTTTTCGTGTAAGAAATTGCGTAATTAATCATAATTTCTTTAAGAAAAATAAGGATCCATCTCATATTTTATTGATAATTGCAATTACAAAAATGAAAATAAACACAAGTCGCTCTGATCAAATAGTTTTGAGCTAAAGTAAACAAATAAAAATAAGGAAAATAATAAAAATAGAAGATCTAATACAAATTATTACAAAAACATAATGTAAATTTTCTTTAAGGAGTTAGCTTCCTCGCGCTAGTTCATCGTTGCAGTGTAATATTGGCGCCACTTCCTCTATTAGTTCTCTAGGGGTCTTCTTGGTATATCTTAATATGCATGCACATCTTTCTCCAAAAGGACAAACATTGCCACTAGTAAGGTTGTCGTTGCATCTTTGTTGTTGTCTAGGCTTAGCAGGGCATCAAGCAATGGGGTACGTTATCATGTTTGTTGCGGTATCTAGGGGTGAAAACAGATCGGATACAGATCGGGTAGTGGCAAAACCCTATCCGTATCTGCTTTTATTTTTCGGATATGGATACGGATAAGATATTAGACGGATGCGTACGGATACGGATCGGATATCCGTAAATATATACATAAATATGAAACTTTCTCCAAAATCTACTAAAATGACTTAAAAACACTTTTGCGGTAAATAAAATAGAAAAATAGCTCTTCTCATTCACTTTTCGTGATTTTTCGTAAATAAATATAGTGATTTTCATTATATGTTTGAGCGTCATCAATGACTAGAAAAATAAATTTGTTAAATAATTTTGAATTGTGTAACAACCACCAAATTTAAATATATTGGCTTAGTCCGAAGATTAAAATTTATGTTTTTAATTAAATGTTTAATTGTAAATATCTCAATTAAATGCAGCTTGTTGCTGTGAATTAGTTATCTCTAATATTCAAAGGGAGATCTCAAATAAATAAAAATATTTCTGTTTCTGGGAACTGAATTGGCATAGTGCTTCAGTATTTCCATAAACCTTCACTATAAAATAATATAAACATATTAACAAAATATTTCCAATGGTAGGTCATGGAAGTATTATATTTCTCTCTACTTCAAACTTACTTCCAAAGGCATGGGGCTAGGTATTTCCATGAACTTTCAATAAAATATATTATTTGGCCTGTTTGACGGGTCATGGGTCATGCCAAATTATTTTCAAGAACCGATAGGAAACATTTCCATCCGCCGACTATAGGAATTTTCATGCGCTACTAGTTATGTGGACCTACCATTGAAAATTATTAAGTGTGTCAGAAAAATACAATTTTATTTTCAACAACCTTTCCTCTCTTTGAAAATAACATAACCTTTTGCCTTTGTACGTTGTCCTAGATTGACCGTTGTTACATACATGTACTAATTTATACAAGTGGTTCAATCCAAAACTTGTGTATGATAGAGATCGATGCAGTCAATTAAGTTACAAGTTCAATTTAAAGACAGAGATCCAAATTTGTTAGACTAAGGTTTGACTTTTACCTTTCTATGTTCGTGGCATGTTCCTTTGTTGCTCTAGCTTGACCGTTGTTACATACATGTACTAATTTATACAAGAGGTTCAATCCAAAATTGGATTGCTCACAATTTTTGCAAATTATTTGTATTTAAAATAATCTTGACTTGTATCTGATTTACAGATATTTTAACAAAATGATAATCGTGACTAGTATATCTAATTTAGATATATTTTAACAAATTAAACGATAACATTTACTAGCTAGTATCTAATTTAGAGAAATTTTAACAAGATGAAATTGCGATCGATCAAGAAAAGAAGAATTTTCATTGTTAGTTCAAGCATTAATATATATATTGAATTTACGAAACATGATCCAATAACAATAACGCATCTAGTTTATTGATTAAGGTTTGAATTGTTATATAATATATTAAGGTTTGGAACTTTTAATCCGTGGTGAAAATGAATTGAAGAACTTTTAATACTTATCTCATACTAAAAAAAACATTGATATATAGAATGAATTCATAATCGGACCTTTGCATATTAGATACAAGTGGTGCCGAGTGCAAACAAAAAAATAGGTTTTTCTTTTTTTTTGGAATGCATAACAAGAAAAGGTGAAACAAAAATAATCTCAATAGTAAAAGACAATATTTTTCGTGTAAGAAATTGCGTAAATATTAATCATAATTTTTTTAAAGAAAAATAAGGGTCTAGCTCATATTTGATTGATAATTGCAATTACAAAAATTAAAATAAACACAAGTCGCTCTGATCAAATAGTTTTGAGCTAAAGTAAACAAATACAAATAAGGAAAATAATAAAAACAGAATATCTAATACAAATTATTACAAAAACATAATGTAAATTTTCTTTAAGGAGTTAGCTTCCTCGCGCTAGTTCATTGTGGCAGTGTAACATTTGCGTCACTTCCTCTATTAGTTCTCTAGGGGTCTTCTTGGTATATCTGAATATGCGTGCACATCTTTCTTCAAATGACAAACATTGCCACTAGTAAAGTTGTCATTGCCTCTTTGTTGTTGTCTAGGCTTAGCAGGATATCGATCGATCAATGGGGTGTGTCATCATGTTTATTGTGGTATCTAGGGGTGCAAACGGATCAGATACAGATTGGATAGTGGTAAAACCATATCCGTATCTGCTTTTATTTTTCGGATATGGATACGGATCGGATATTAGACGGATGCGTACGGATCGGATATCGAATATTCGTAAATATATACATAAATATTTCTATAATGTATATTAAATAATATGGTATAAATCTAGTATTATGATACGTATAATTATAATTCAAAACCAATATATCTGTATCCGTATCCGCATGGATATTCGGATGTCGGATATCGAAATCAAAATTTTGGATACGGATCCGGATCCGGATATGGTCGGATATTATCCGATCCGTTTGCACCCCTAGCGGTATCTTTCTTTGTGTAATCTCTGTTGTAAATGAACACTTTCCTACCATGTGATCAATGGCTGACTCGGCATCATGAAAACACATGACACACATGTTTATGGTAGGTCATCCTCTTTTACTTAAGTTGTCTAAGGTTAGCAACTTGTTGTTGACTAAGTGCTAATAAAAAACTTTTCTTCTAGACGATACTCTTAATTTCCATAGGCGGCTAATAAAATAAGTATGTTTTTAGTGTCAATAAAATAAATAAACTTATTGGATGGTCAATTGGGAAACTAAGTGTGTGGTTGGTTCCATGCTGGATGAGTTGAATATTCATTGTAGAATTGGTGCAATATTCATAATTAATTGCGAATTTACCATGTGCTAGTTAACTTGAGTGCTTTGATTTTCCAAACTCGTTTACTCTTGATTCTAGTCAAGTCGTTATCTACATAAATACATTTTTTTTCAACCATGAATGAAACGTACGATTACACAACAAGCACCATAATATTGATCACATTTTTTTGTTTGATTAATATATTTATCAAATTTTAAAGCTATCCCCCAATAGGTCTAAATATTATCAAATCAACAATTGGCATTTCCTCAGTTGTCAACAACAACAGTTAGAAATTTCAGAAATGAATCATCGACCAGAGCCGATATGGTAATACTATACCCTTTCTGAACCATAACCTGTCAAATTTAGTCTGTTTTTGGTCTAAATATGAAACTCTCTTCAAAATCTACTAAAATGACTTAAAAACACTTTTGCGGTAAATAAATTAGAAAAATAGCTCTTCTCATTCACTTTTCGTCATTTTCCGGAAGAAAAAATAGTGATTTTCGTCATATGTTTGAGCGTCATCAATGACTGGAAATATAAATTGGTTAAATAATTTTGAATTGTGTAACAACAACCAAATTTAAATATATCTGCTTAGTCCGAAGATTAAAATTTATGTTTTTAATTAAATGTTTAATTGTAAATATCTCAATTAAATGCAGCTTGCTGCTGTGAATTAGTTATCTTTAATATTCAAAGGGGGATCTCAAATAAATAAAAATATTTCTGTTTCTAGGAACTGAATTGACATAGTGCTTCAGTATTTCCATGAAACTTCACTATAAAATAATATAAACATATTAACAAAATATTTCCAATGGTTGGTCATGGAAGTATTATATTTCTCTCTATTTCAAACTTACTTCCAAAGGCATGGGGCTAGATATTTCCATGAACTTTCAATAAAATGTATTACTTGGTCTGTTTGATGGGTCATGGATCATGCCAAATTATTTTCAATGACAGATAGGAAACATTTCTATCCGCTGACTATAGGAATTTTCATGTGCTACTAATTATGTAGACCTACTACTGAAAATTATTAAGTGTGTCAGAAAAATACAATTCCATTTTCAACAACCTTTCCTCTCTTTGAAAATAACATAAGCGCATGGAAAAACCTAAAATTCTAGTAGTGTCATGATAGTCCAAAATAAGTGAAGGCTGGTGCTAGAAATTCTAGTAGATCCTGATCATAGTCCGAATTAAGTCAAGAAAGCTGGCGCCTGCACGGCGTCGCACATTTGCCAGATTTTCAAATTCCAATCACACTTGGTGAATTGGTTGCAAATTAAAATGTAGCTTCTCTTTCTTAGATCTATATGGATTAGTCTACCTTATAAGTAACTTGACATCATCAAGACTTTGATGCCGAGATAATATTCTTAATGGGTCGATAACTCCATATATATCAGCTGCATATGCTTTTCATATAATATCCTACTATTGAAATTCTATATCAGATGACAGAAAAGTTGCCGAAATTTTTTTCTTACCATCCCAAAAAATCAGAATAGAATAAATACCATCCAATCTAAGTTTTAACAAAAATGACACTCTCGCAGGTTAAATCAGCGCAACTAGAATGATAGATGCACAGACTGGAGAGGCGCACCAAAGAATGCACAGATTGAGCATGCGAACCCAGGTTCGCAGACTGAGTTTGCGCACCCACGGTGGGCTCACATACTGAGTTTTCAGACCCAGTCCGCGAGACTTGCTTCAAATTATTAATATTATAATGTTTTTTATTATTTTTTTGTAAAGCGCACCAATCAATCATGCAAACTCAATCGAAGGAAGCCGTCAGAAGTTTGCGCACCTAATTATAATTAAATATGACTCGTCAATTACCGATTTTTTTTTCAAAATGAGTGCACAAACTCAGTCTGCGAACCCGCGGGTGCACAAATGAGAAGGTATATATTACCAAGTTAATTTATTCGCTGATAGTATTCTCGTTGGTCGCTGAAAGTGTTTCAGAGA
Source organism: Carex cristatella (assembly GCA_024447775.1). NCBI lineage: Eukaryota > Viridiplantae > Streptophyta > Magnoliopsida > Poales > Cyperaceae > Carex > Carex cristatella. The sequence goes on along the minus strand of JAJHPF010000013.1, from coordinate 3,728,515 downwards.
CCACTAATGATGCCGATCGCTGATATTGGTCGCAGAAAAAGCAATCCGTTTTTTTTGGCTGTTTTTTTTTTTTTAAAGAAAAAAGGGAATCAGCGACCAAGAAGAGCGCCGGTCGCTCATACCCAAATCTGCTGTAGTGTATAATGCATCTTTTTCTATGCTACAAATTGTACATGAAAAGTCATTACAATAATAAATAAGAGAATTAATTCCAAATAGTTGTGAACATGATTTCCAATGGTAGTGGAATAGTAGAGAAGTGAATGAGGATTAATATTAGGAGTTACAAACTGAATAACATCCACATATTATAATATATTCATAACACATGTAAACATAATAAATGTTAAGCCTATAATCTCACACTACATTAACTCTCACAATTAGTTATTAGAAAACAATAATAAACTTGAATTCTCATATAGTTTCTTTATTTGTGCAATCTTAAATTGTAACATCTTGAAATAATTAAGTTATTATTATTTATATTTAAAGATTGTTTTTACAATTTTTTTCACTAATAGCAAAAAGTTTATGAACCAATTAATATAACAGAAATAAAAATAATAATAATAATAAAATACTAAACTTGCCATTTTTATTTTGATTTTCTAAATCAAATTTATTTTCGGTCCGTTAGATTAATTTTCATTTCCAAGACTTTAAAAACAAAAACTGTGAATAAAAGAGGAAAAGACATCTATGAATTATAAGGCGGTTATGCATGGAACCCATCCCGCGCGTCGCTTCAATCTCTCTCTCTCTTTTACCACTTATATTGATAAGTCAAGCAAATAAATAAATGAATTGCTCCTATAATTAAAACTACGCCTATTTGTCCGTTTTCTCTCTCTCTCTCTCTCTGCTTTCTTCACATAAATTAGAAAGTAAATCAATATTTTATTCCCTCTTTCATTCAGAATCCCATAGGAGACCCAAGCCGCACCTTCCTTGCCAATATCAAGTTCTGAAAATAATAAAGGTATCCCAAATTGATATTTAATTTATAATTAGTAAGTAGATTAAATAAACTTTTATATTGATTTAGTTCATAAGATTTCTGAAAATTATGTATATTTGTTATGTAGACTTATCGTTAGATTTCTTAAATTTATATGCTTGTTCAATTAGTTAAAGTAATTATTGAATAAAAATCTAATTGATCTACAAATATTTCTTTGGCAATATTATAATATGAATTTACGTTTGTAGAAATCCATGGATTCACTAATGAATTTCAAGAAACTTAAATTATTTCATGAAGATCAATTCTTCTATTTATATTAATTTAATTTAAGCAAACTTTTAGGTGCTTGATAAATTCCGATCGGCAGTATAAATTGAGTAGGTTCTACAAATCTGAATACGTATATTCATCAGTTTTTTATAGATCATATAAATGTTTCAAGCAACTTTTTTAAATCATACAAGTAAATATCTCTATTATGATCTGTAATGATGCAAGTACAATTAGTAATGATATTTTTTTGTATGAATCTGTGTCATGACATATATGTTATGGTGGTGTTGTGTTAGTATGAAATCGGTGGAAATAATGATTTCTATTGTCAAAGGTTCTTCTTAATTTCAATTATTAGATATTTAAATTGTGAAGTTTCACCGAAGATTCTGATAGTGCATTCATAAATAACTTTAATATTATTTTTATTATAAAGATGTCTACTTAGGAACATTTACCAACGATTTAATTATATTTTTCTTGAAAAATAGTTTTGTATGTAAAATTACCTTATTTTACAACAATGATAATATTTTATGAATCTGATGATATTCAGATTATAAACTTAACAAATATTATTTTATCAACAAACTTTATTTATTTAGAATGATGCATAAATATTAATTTAGAAACCATGATTCGATGTCTTAGGTCCGAGTGTTGAAATAAGGAGAAATGTAGAGCCAACAATGAAGCGCCTCACTACAACAGGTACGGGTTTCCTGGACATTGTCAAATTGTTACTTATTATTTGGTGTGCATTTTATTTATTTATGGAATTGTGCATGTTGAATTGAACGATCCCTTTGGCTTGTTTAGAAACTTAATAGGATTATTCATATCAATCATGAAACTTGTAAGTAGGACATGTTAAGCATGGTGTTGTGTAGTGTTAAATGAAACGAATGTGAAATGTAAAGAATAAGTTAAAGGAAAGGAGCCAACATGCGTTGAACGCATGTTGGAATGTATACATTGGGATTGGGTTCGACTAGACCCCTTGATAACGTGACTGTAGGTAAAAGCGGTCCTGTCACGAGTCAAGATCTAGCGTAGGGTGGATTCTCCGTCTAGTGCAACAGCCAATATCTAGCGTAGGGTGGATTCCCCGTCTAGTAAGAAAGCCTCTCGTTGTTGGATAGATTTCCCAACGGGTTGGCGGTCTTCTAGTGTTGGATGGATTTCCCACTGGATTGGTAAATGAAAGGATTAAAAGGAAAACTTGAAAGACAATTAAAGAAGTGTGTGTGTGTGTGTGTGATTTAAAGAAGTAGAACTAAATTCCGTACTGAGATACTGTTCGATCTCTCACCCGTTCCACTTTATGTGGGTTCCAGGAAATGATGAAGCCAGCGAGGAGCACTAACAGGAGGGATGCGGATCAGGAAGTTAACGAGCAGACGGCTCAAGTAACTTTTTAATTTCTTTAGTTAAACTTAAATTCTCTCTTTAGAAGTGGATACATTGACTAATATGGCAATTATCAGTTTGTTTGCCCTATTTGTCTTGATCTCATGTTAATTGTTTGTTATGTACTCGAAACTAATTGCGGGTTAGAAGACTTTGTTTAATTTTAATATGTTACATGAGCATTTATTATTGATAATGTATGTGATGTGGACACGCCTTACTTATAAATACGTGGCGGGTTGTCTCGGGGTGTGACAACTAAGTTGGTATCAGAGCCAGCACATACAATATCAATAAATAACCACTAACAGAGAACGCGTCACTAGTGGAAAAAGTACTATTAGTGTCAATTATGAAGGCATATTAGTGTCGGACATAGGGTCGACACTGATTCAGGCGACACAAATTCGGGGACTAATTAGTGTCGGCTATACAACCGATACATAATTCAAAAATTAGTATCGGTTATTAAGTGGAATCGATACAAAGTATGAATTTCCGATCCGAAAAAAATATTTTTATAACTTATTTGTATCGGTTGACCAACTAAAAACCAACACCAAAAAGACATTAGTATCGGTTCATTACTTAAGAACCGATACAAATTGTTTGTTGGTGTCGGTTTTTAATTGGTGAACCGATACTAATGATTTTTTGGTGTCGGTTTTTAATTGGTCAACCGATACTATTTATATCTGGTGCCATTATTATATTATATTAATTTGTATCGGTTGTGCCTATAGAACCGATACTGTCTATGATTTTATATTAAAAAAATTTATTTATTTTTGTGGCCAGCTCCCATATATTTGGCTGGCCTATATGAAAAACATGATACAATCAAACCCTAAATTATATTATACACCACCTAAATTAAATTAAACAAATAAATTGTTATTACAATTAGATTACACCTAAATTGATTGTTCTTACAACTTATCGCATCAATCGATCCTAATTAAACTGTTATACTTGGTTGTGATATTTCACTTTTGAAAAACCTAACCTACTCGAAACGAATTGAATTGATCTCTGCCACAGAATATGGGGTTGCTTTCCAATCCTTTTTAATATAAAAGGAGAGCACAATTAATTATTTATTGAATAAAAACCGAATCAACAAATAAGGTTACATTTGAAAAATATAAATGCATATATACCTGTATTGACGAAAAATTATCGAGGAAGTGATTAATTATGTCATTCATGAACATCATGACATAATATTTGCATTCCCAGCTGTCTCTTTGTTGCGGGCACTATATCAAATTGTACCCAAGCAAAAAGTTAACAATTTTTAGAAGATGCAATTCAACAATTCATAATAAACCGAAATAAATTTTTAAAAATAGTAAATTTTAGTCGTAAGTGCCACATTACCTTGTTCTTTATAAGGTTCAACTTATCGCTTCTTCCGATTCCTCCGGTTGCCTTCTCAACGACCCAGGGACTGTTGAAATATCATAGAAATTCATAATTACAAGAGATATTGAAATGGTTTAGCAGATATAATTTGAAACACTTACTCCTTGAGCGCGTCGATGATCGCAAGATCCCTTACAAGTTTATGATTTTCATACTTTGTGCTCGATGAATCAAACAAGTAGTGCTCACTTTCATATGGCTGGAGCACGAACAATACCCAATGAGCGTTGCATGTTAGATTTGTAGCAATGTTATATTATATAATATATTTCTATGAAATTAAAAAAACTCAATAAAATAAGACTATATATATATAATAGCACTAACTCTTGAAAATACGGTATGAAGATAAATTTCTTGTCCCGGTTTTCTCGCAGAGCTTTCCTCAGGTACGTATCAGCATATTTCTTTTTGAGATCATCACCTTGCAAAAGATAGCCGAACGTCTTCTCGAGATTCATGAACCCTATAGGAATCTCTGGGAAGTTGTCCCTTTGGTATTTGAACACGAACCTGCAAAAAGACGTAGATGTGGTATAAATTTTTTAGATTTTGAATTAAAACCCTAAATTATGTCATTATTACGAATATAAACTCACAGCATGAAGATCTACATAAGTGGTACGGTGAGTCACTCCATGCGCTTGCACAAGTCCCTATAGTCATCTCGATTGATTGTTATGACATACGGTTCATTGAAAAACTCAAGCGGCGCTGGGACACTGATGAAGGGTTGACCTAGGCACAGAAACCGATCACGCACAGTCTTGTACATGCTTCCCAGTCGGTTGAAATCGATGGTGTCAAAATCCTTGTAGGTTGAAATCGGAGAGGGCCGAAATCCTACAGGTTCTTTGAATTGTTCCTGCAGTTAGGACCAAAAAATCAGGCACAAATACTTGTAACTCTATAGGATGTATAGATGCAAATTTACAAGTAGAATAAGTTATAATAATAACGTAAGTTTGTTACCTGATCCTCCATAGAAATGAGGGCCATCGGCCATGCAATGTAACTGCCAATGGCAGAGCGAAGTGTCACGAGTTCGCCATTTGGCAAGGGTAACAGAGTGTCATCTTCGTCAGGATGACACGCATCCACTGTTACCCTCACATGATCATCTGGTACAGGCATACCGTGAATCACTATGCCTTTTTTGACCAGAAGATTGATTTTTCCGATAGCCACTTCGTGCTTTACCCCGTCGCGAACCACCAGGAGTTTGCAGGTTTGTTCTTATTGATGTACAAATATATTATGTATTAAGGTTCATGAAATAACATTTAGAGATTGTAAGAAAAGTAACGAAATTCTTTTTTCAATTGAATCAAATGACATTTACCTGGATCGGATCGAAATATGGCTACAGTTGGACTGACTGGCAGCTGCTTTGGACCGCTCTCGGGTTTTCTTGTGCAATTGGTTCAGTCCGTTGGGCCATCATCTGGGCCAACTGTTGTTGAACCAATTGTTGTATCTGCTCATCCATTTCGGTCTTCAACCTCGCTGCCATATCCTGGAAGTCTTTAGTAATCCCCGCTACTATTTGAGCCACTTCTCTCTCTATCCTCTCTTCATTCTCGGCCTCAGACTCCACCATTCTCGGCCTCCTCTTACTTGGTTGCCCCTCGTAGGCTGTCGTGATTCTCACGTGGGATCCAATCCCTCGCACCCTCCTTGCATGCTCCTGATTTGGCATAGATTTCCCCAGAACATCGTCGTAACGCTCGACGGGAAGCAAGCTTCTATTGAATGCATCTTCATTTTCTTCTTGAAAATACAAAGTTAACATGTTAGAGAAAAATAAATTCATGATTGAATTCGACAAATAGATATAGAATAGCACTCACAATTCTCTTGTGACTTCTTCTATTGCCCCGTCCGGATAAAGAGACTCCTGGCCCTCCTGACGCTTCTTCTGTCTTGCCAACTTTCATACGACATGCCTATGTTGGACTGACATGTCAAGTAACTCCTTCTCTGACAGTGCAGTTGTTGACCCTTGGGAGGATGGTGAGCCACTCAATGCCTGCGAGTCCGCAATCCCCTGCAGAGCGCCTTTGAGCTTGTTCTTGAATAGTGATTTGGGAGAGAAGACGTCTTTTCAACTTATCTTCATCAGGTATTTTCCAGTCCTCCTGCCAAAACAAATTGTGATCGGGTTTGGAGTTATTCTAATATCAAATAAAAGATGGAGAAATAAAAAATTTATATATAGAGCTTACCGACAGAGTCGCCCATATCTTATCCTTCATGAGATCGTCAACCTCAAACCAATCATTTATAGTGATCGGGATATTCCTTTTGACCGAGAGACCCAGCTGAGAGGAAAAACTTTTAGTATTTTGATCAATGACAAGCCTCCCAAACTTATCAAATGTCACCTTCTTCCCTTGGATATTAATCACCCGAGTCGGCTGCGTGGGGCCCCTCCCTCATTTCTTACCCGAACAAAGCTCACCCTCGCCATTAGAGGATCGCTCACTATCACCACCAGATGACATTGTAGGAACTGCAACACAATTTCACATATCAAACCCTAAATTTAATAATTCCACAATTTCATATATCAAACCCTAAATTTCATATATCTCACATATATCAAACCCTAAATTTCATATATCTGACATATATCAAATCCTAAATTTCATATATCAAACCCTAAATTTAAATATCTAAATTCACAATTCAAACCCTAAATTTAAATATCTAAATTCACAATTAAATTTATTATATCAAACCCTAAATTTAACAATTCCACAATAATTTGTCATGATATAAGACTAATCAAGCACAATAAGCAAGCATAATTTGTCATGATAAGCACAATAATTAGAGAACTAATCAAGCATAATTCAAGCAAGCATCACAAAGTTATTTTTCACACTCGACTAAGATAAGCACACATTCTAATTTGTCATGATATAAGATTTATCACATTAAAAAAAATTCACATAATCACATAATCACAATTCCAATTGAAATTTGTAACCCTTAAAATAATTTGTAATTCACAATTCCAATTCCACACTAATATTTAAATTTACAACCACAATTCCAATTTACATAATCAAAATTCCAATTTAAATTTACAATCACAATAACTAAATTCACATAATCACATAAGCACAATTCCAATTGAAATTTGTAACCCCTAAACAATTTGTAATTCACAATCACAATTCCACACATCTTAAATTCACAAAATAATTTGTAACCCTAAACCCTTAAAACAATTTGTAACCCTAAACCCTCACAATTCGGGTTCAATTCGGGTTCATTTGAAACCCTAAAAAAAAACGAGATATTGAAGGAAGAGAAAGTACCTACTACTACACAGTGGTTCTCAGGTCAAAATGTGGTGTCTTCTTGGCCGGTGAGGAGGAGGGGTGAGCGGAACCCTAGCTCGGCGAGGAGGAGGGGCGAGCGGAGGTCTTGGCCGAGGGAAGGAGGGGTGAGACGACAACAGCGGAGTGTGAGAGAGAGAGGCCGAGGGAAGGTGGAGTGAGACGACAGCGGCGCCGGCGAAGTAGTTCGAGAGAGAGGAAAAATTTGAAACAAAACTTTCTAAGTAAAAATGAAGAAGAGGAGGGAAATAAATATTGCAAATCTGCGTCGGTTCTCCATAATAACCGACACTAATACATATTTTTGTGTCGGTTCTAACCCATGAACCGATACTAATATTAAATTTGTGTCGGTTCTCCACTTTGAACCAATACTAGTATTCTTTTTGTGTCAGTTCTAACCTCTGAACCGATACTAAAATTAATATGGTGTCGGTTCTCCACTTTGAACCGATACTAAAATATCTTTTGTGTCGGTTCTCCAAAATAACCGATACTAATATTAATTTTATTTAAAACATGATGTAATTAATTAATTGTTACTTCTGAAATAATTGTTACTTTGAATTTATTTAATTTATTAATTAATTTAGATAAGATTTAGAAAAATAAAATTTATTTAATTTGTTTAATTTGTTTAATTAATTTATTTAATTTATTTATTTACAAAAATAATTGTTACTTCTGAAATAATTTAGCTCTTTAATTAATTAATAGAAAAATAGAAAAATAGAAAAAAAATATAATAATAAATTTTAATTACATGCAAAAGAAAATAGAAAAATAAATTACATATGAAGTAGGCTTTGAATTAATTCTTCTTACTTTGAATTTAATTACATATGAAGTAGTCTTGCATCCTGAAGGGAAAAAAAAATTAATTCTTCTTACTTCAAATATATCTTTGAATTAATTAATTTTTTATTTATTAAATTTATTCAGATGGGTATATATAGACATACCAATCATTCAATCTTATTCTTGGACCCATTCTCCTTCGTTATGATCACGGCGCGTGTGACTTGTTTCGCCATCCGGAATGCTTTGTGAAGATGCTATGCCTATGGAAAATGGAGGTATCTCGTCAAAATGATCGAACGCTTCTTCATCATCCACGTTATTGACCCCAATGATACGTCTTTTTCCGGATAGGACAACATATTTTGAACGATCCACGGGGTCAATTATGTAGAACACTTGTGTGGCTTGTCTTGTAAGTATGAATGGATCGTTCTTATACTCAGCCTTACTAAAATCTACCAAAATAAAGTCATCATTGTCAACTTTAACCCCTCGACTATTATCGACCCATGTACCCATTGATATCGTATCCTTCGTAGGTCCTCACGACTTCTCTTGGGCCAAGAGCCAACATTTTGATGGTTTCCGAAATGCTTTCTCCTTTCAAGAGCCTTCAAGACTCGACGAGTCAGCTAATCTTCAAACTTTTCTTTGTGTTTGCCAATCCACCACTTATCGGACCTGTTCGGGTTCTGTTGCCATAACTCCGTCATATGCTCTTGAAAATATGGATAAACGTCTGTGAGATGTTGTAGAACATGGAAATGTGCTAGCTTCATAATCTCTTTTTGGGGCACGGATAATTTTGAACCGATTGTGCCTACACCTTGAAGTCTTCCCTCATGCCGAGATTTAGGAATGCCAACAGGTTTTAAATCCTCCAGATAATTAGTACAGTACTCAATAACCTCCTCGGCGGCATAGGATCTCACAATGCTGCCCTCAGAACGATACCGGTTTCTGACGTATCCCTTTAAAATTCCCATGTACCTCTCGAACGGATACATGTACCGCAAGAAAACTGGTCCACACATCTTAATTTCGTTAACCAGGTGGACAATCAGATGAACCATGATATCAAAAAAAGACGGCGGAAAATACATTTCGAGGTTAAAGCGAGTGACAACAACCTCCTTCTGCAAATCATCTAACGTCTCAGGATCATTTACTTTGCAACAAATGGCATTGAAGAAAAAACATAACTTCGTGATGGTCTGCCTAACACACAGTGGCAGTATGCCTCGAATTGCAACAGGAAGAAGCTGTGTCATTAAAACATGACAGTCGTGAGACTTCATACCCGTCAATTTTAATTTTTCCATTGAAACCAGGCTTTTAATGTTTGAAGAATATCCAGATGGAACTTTGACACCATGAAGGCATTTGCATAGGCTTTTTTTTTCGTCACTCGACAACGTATGCATTGCGGGAGAAATATACCACCAGATTTTACCCTTCTCGGTCTTCTTCTCTGTCGGTTGTAGATCCTGTCGTATGTTCAACAACTGCATGTCTTTTCGAGTATTGATACCGTCGTTTGTCTTACCCAGAATATTCAACAATGTGCCGACTATGCTATCGCACATATTTTTAACAACATGCATCACATCAAGACAGTGTAGAACCTCTAAATTCTGCCAGTACGGTAAATTCCAAAATACCGACCTCTTATTCCACATAATTTTTGGATCCCCTTTCTTTCTTGCGGCCTTTTTTTTAAAATTTCCCAAATTCTACCTTGATATCCCTCACTCGCGCATAAACTTCTCGACCAGTCAACGAGTATTTCACTCTCCCATTTTCGGTCTTTCCATTGAATCCTCTCTTTCCTTTACTGTGGGCGTGATTGGCCGAAAGAAATCTACGATGACCCATGTACACATTTTTAGAGGAGTTAGGCAGATACAGATCAACTGTCCCGTCCATACAAATAGGGCACGCTTTCTCTCCTTTGACACTATAACCCGACAAATTACCATAAGACGGGAAATCATTGATGGTGCAAAAAAACATGGCATGTAGAGTGAAAATCTCGTTACTATATGCATCAAATATCTCCACTCCGGGAGCCCAAAATTTTTACAGATCCTCAATCAATGGCGCTAGATATACATCTATGTCGTTTTCCGGGCTGTTTAGGTCCTGATATCAGCAAGGTCATCATAACGTATTTGCGTTTCATACATAACCAAGGTGGAAGATTATAAATATACAATAGAACCGGCCAACTACTATGTTTACTACTCATGTTACTGTGCGGATTTATCCCATCGGCACTGAGCCCGAGCTTTAGGTTTCTTGGGTTACCGCCAAACTCGAAAAACTTTCTGTCGATATTTCTCCACTGAGGAGAATCAGCGGGGTGCCGTAATTTCCCGTCTTTTTTTCGGCTATCGGCATGCCAGCGCAATAATTTTGCATCTCCAGTATTGGAAAACAAACATTTGAACCTCGGTATCACGGGGAGGTACCACATTATTTTTGCTGGAGGTTCTTTACTCGGTCTGTCTGTATCACTTTCATTGATGGTGGACTGCTTTCTATTGTAACGCGATGCACCACATTTCGGACACTCGTGATAATCTTCGTACTCATTCCGGTACAATATATAGTCATTTGGACATGCATGTATTCTTTGAACTTTTAAATCCACGGACACAATATTTTATTTGCTTCATAAGCATTAGAGGGGATCTCGTTTCCATCCGGAAGAATTTCTTTTAAAGCTTGGAATAACGATGTAAAACTCTTATCAATCCAACCATTAGATGCTTTCCAATTATGCAATACTAATACACCTTTCAATTTTGAAAATTTAGCACATCCAGGATACAATTCCTTATTACAATCTTCGTATAAATTCTCAAATACACAGTACTGCTTATCATTACCGAAATCCTCTACTAAATCACATAGCATTTGATCAAAATTATCCACGACTTCATTTTCATCGACTGGCACATCATCACTACCGTCATTTACATCGGTATGGTATTCCTGATGCTCAGAACTGGTACCTTTGTCCGTTTGCAAATTATTCTCACTGTGCCATATCAAACCCTTGTAATGGTGCTTGAATCCACGACGGATCAAATGGTTCCTCACTTGGGTTTGGAAAATTTCTTCAAGATTGTTACAATCACGGCAAGGACACAGCATCACACCATTCCCATCACCTGCCATATATTCCTCAGCAACTTTCATAAATTCATCAACACCTGTCATATATTCATCCGACAGACGTGATGCTTCATACATCCAACTACGGTCCATCTGCAATTAATTATAAGAAAACACAATTAATTAAGCACACGGTTGGGATTAACTGTTCACAGTAGGGCTTACATGGGCCGGTTACCATCTTATCCCACTCTTTAAATACTCTGTCTCAGCAGTAACCACATATTAGTACTCAGGGAACTAAGGGGAAATGCGGCGAAATTTTCCTAGATACTAAAACACGACTAATATGTGGTTACATCCTAATTGAGACAGAGTATTGAAAGAGCAGTCCCAAAATGGGGACTATTCAAAATTAATCCCTAATGGATTAATTTTGAACGAGTATCATGACCTAAAGGTATTAATTAATTTGATTGTGGCTCGTAAGACAATACTCTACCTACATATATATATTTACTATAGATCGATACACCTAATTAACTATACACACAATGCACAAAGTACATATTAATTAAAAACAAGAGTTTTAGGTTGGGCTAGCTTACATTTGTTTGTATGCCGGATCGAACGAGATAAAGAGATCGTTGCACCGACCAATTCTCTCAAAAAAATCCAATTATCTACAAAATTAAGATTTTTGCGGGATTAACACAATGGCATGCTACATAATTACAAACTTGACCTAACAAATAATTTTCCAATAATATTATAGCATGATTCCAATTCATTTCTTCCATACTCTCAATGATTTCAAGAATTTGGCTTTGAACCGAGCTAGAATGTTAATCAAAGAAATATCAAGGAGAACAAGGACTTACATGCAAAATTAACTCAATCCTCCTCTCCTAAAGCTTCCTGCCTTAGATCAAAGAAAAACAAGTGATTTTTCGCAAAGAGAGAAAAGAGAGAGCTGCTGAAAGCTTCAGCCGTCGAAAACCTAGTTCTAATTCAGTCTTGATCGGACTTATAGGAAGAAAGGTACAATCTGTATCAGTTATTTAAAAAAAATGATACTGGAAAACATCTGTATCGGTTATAAATAAAAATGCGACACAAAAACTAAAACATTTCTATCGGTTCCCTTATAAAGAACCGATACAGACTTTTTGTATCGGTTCTATATTAGGAACCGACACAAATACTACCCTTTTTGTATCGGTTCTTAGTAAAGAACCGATACAAAAAGTATGTATTGGTTCAATAGCTTGGAGCCGATACAAATATACTGGTTTTTGTGTCACATTTTCATGAGAACCGATACAAGAGTTATTTTGTGTCGTTTATTTATTATTAACTGATACAAAATGTATTTTGTATCACTTGTTTCAAAGAACCGATACTATTAGGGCGATACTGAAAGTGTATTTTCCACTAGTGCGTTAAGGTCTTGTCTTTAGAATTTAGATAATACGATTTCCATTACACTTGCGATATGTCCTCGTAGAAACGATGACGATACAAAAGTTATATTAAAAAAAGGCTAGATTTGGAAGAGTGGCCCTTGTGACGAATTCGCATCCTCTGAGATATCTCAAACTTTGCGTGACTTTTTGGAATATCTCAATCGTTCAAATACATTCTACACGAATCTCAAAGCTCAAAAAATACTGCCCCATATGGTTTCACGAATAGGCACCGGACACGTCGGTCATGCAAAAATTGAGATATCTTAGAGGATTTGCAACCCCTTGTGACTCCCGATTATCCTGAAAACCTACTAGTGATGATGTCAACTGACTCAAAAGACAACAATATCTTCCCCATTCGATAAAGTGTATATAATTTCATTATATCTTCTTCTGATTCAAACTAGTATAATATTAATTGAGATCGATGAAGTTATCCTTGATTGAATTAAGCCTTCCCTATCAATTTAAATTAATTTCTCAACTGTTGAGATGTAAAAGTTATTATCAACATTTATTTCTAACTTGGATTTTTTATTAAATCATCTAGCCTTGAAAATTCTTCACCACCTAGTGGAATATTTGTTGAATTTGTCAATTTCTTTGATGTGGTTAGAGTTATCATCAATTTTAGGATAGTAGTTATTCCAATATTTTGTAGAAATAGTAGAATAGTGGACTATCCCACAAAAGACAAATAAAGAATAGTGACTATTCGCTAATCCATACACACCCAAATGCCGGATAGTAGCTCGGAATAGTGCTAATCCGGAATAGTAGCTATTCTTCTCTCATCCAAACGCACCCTAAGTGCATAAGCCACTGAAAAAGTAAATGAATAATTTATAATTTATTGAATCTGAAAAGGAAATAATTTATGTTTTGTTTATCCTGGGAAGTGAAAAATGATTATTTGATGTCTCCAATATTTTCTTCTTCTTCATTCAATCATCAAAAGAAAACAATTAAAAAGAGTATCGTATGCCTATTTCATGAATGAGAGAGAGATATATAAACTTTAGCAGCCATAATACACCTGTTTTAACCAGTGTTGTAAATAACGGTATGCGGTCGTCGGACGGACGAAGTGCCTACAAGCGATTAATCGGTATGCGGCCGATTAATCGGAATTATGCGGACAATTTAATGTTTTTATTAAATTTATGTATATATATCATAATTTATTAAAAATAATTTATTTAACTCATTAAATTTATCAAATAAACTTAATTTAAGTTAGTTTTATTATTATAACATGATATTATGCTTATTTCTTCTTAACACATAAGCATTTTGCATGTGTAAGTAACACATTTATTTAATAAAAAATAAATTTGAGAATTAAGCTTTTTCAAATACTAATAACATATTATTTGAAAGAAAGAAAACATTCAAACATAAAATCACTAAATTTAATTTATGATAATAACTTAATTTTATAAATAAACATATCGTACTAATTGAAAAAATTACATCAGTAAGTAAAAAAATATATGGTATATATATAAATAATAAAAGAATTAATCAATTTCAAAGTAAGTTAGAAGAAAAAAAAACATATATAAAAAATATTAGATGTATATCCAAACACAAATAAAAAATAAAATATATGATTTATAAACCTTATTATCACACACTATCATAGAAAAAAAATGTGAAAAATAAATTTTCACTAGAATAAACGAAAAAAGCGAGAATAAACGGCCGATTAAACATTTGAAACCGCTAACATGCGTCCACTAACAATGTGCGTAACGGTTTAGCCATCGTTTCCGTTTAAACGGCTGTTTAAACGGCCGTTAACAATGTTTTTTCCAACATTGGTTTTAACTATGTCTTTTTTTTTCATTCAGCATTGTTAATTTTAAAAGTTTCTATCTTCACATTAGATATTATTTTCATTAAAGTATGGACGATATATATTTTGTTCATGATCTTCGGAATTGATAATTATATATTTATATATGTAATTAGTTGATGAGAAATATTCAAAATAGTAAATGGAATAACAACAATTGATGAAATTAAAAGTTTTATTACTTAAATATTAAATAATTAAAGTAAGTTGTTTTCGTGTTGTTGTTTTTTTTCTTCAATTTTTTTTTTCATATTTATGAGACATATATGAAGCATTTGCCAAGATAATGGAGACTTTCATTTATTATAATAATGTAGATTTCTAAAAGTGTATTGTGAGTTGGATTTCCAATTTGTAAAAATGGAAATATTTTATAATAAATAGCAGGGAGCAATTAACACATATCAGATTAATTGGCAAACAAACGGGATGATCATATATATACGGTGAAAACTTTGCCTTTGGACAGATATAGTCAAAACGTCTTCGGAAAATTAATAATTTAGTGAACGGCTGTGGCGTGACGTCTCTTTAATTCTTATGCTTTATTAATATGCACATTTTATGTTATTTTTATATTGAAATCAAGCGTATGTAGATTTGGTGATACACAATAATATTAAGAAAGTAGGTAGATGGAAAAACTGAATCATATTAATTAATCATCACTAGTAGTTGCTATACATAACAAATATTTAGGGGGGTCAATGGGCCGGTACAATACAAGTATGGTGGAAGCATTTTTATATCCATACTCACTAAGAATTGATCTTACCTATTGCCTACTCATATCCACTAAGAATTGGTTTTATCCTACCTTACTCTTACCAGTTAAAATTAGCAGGTAACAAAACGATAGTTGATGAATAACGAATAATGCTAATATAGTAATTAATTTTGTTATATTTTACAAATAAAATATCAAAACACATTCATTTCACACATATGCATTCACATTACTAATAAAAAATAAAAATAAAATGTTGTGTAATCAATTCCAAGTAAATTGTTTTATTTTCATATATTAAGAAAATTTAAAAACACAAATATTTCTTCAGACAAATTTAATTATTTAACTAAATAATAAAACATGCAAATAAAAATAATATGTTTAACATTTTTCTTATAAAAAAAACATACACTGAATAACAAAAGTACAACGCTTACTATTGCTCAAACATTAACATATAATTTTATTTTATGTAATTATCCAATAAGATAGTGGTTATGAAATAGACCCGTACCCTTACCCCTTTTTAAATACCCACAAATATATGACGAATGTTGAGCAGATCGATCGATTTTATCGAACATCTAATTTATTAAATATCAGGCAAAGGAACACGCAATGTTGGTATCAAATATAGTGGCTCTTTTTTGGCAATGGCTATTCCAGAGGTCTCTGTTACACTGACATCCTCTGGTTTCATCCCGTCAGGTAGTTTCCAATCAAAGTGCAGCAATAGACTTGCCAGAGCAGCTTCCAACAAAGTCACACCGAGTTTAAGTCCCGGACAAATCCTCCTCCCGGCACCAAATGGCACAAATTCAAAATCATTCCCTTTTAAGTCAACAGCATGAGTTATAAACCTCTCCGGTTTGAATTCATCTGGATCGTTCCAGTTGTCAGGGTTTCTTCCCAGAGCCCATGCATTGATTAATATGCGGGCCCCGGAGGGAATTGTGTAGCCTAGTATCTGGCAACTCTCCTTGCATAGTCGTGGTGGTAAAAGAGGTCCGGGTGGATGCAATCTCAGAGTTTCTTTGATGATTGATTGTAGATAACTGAGGGTATTCTCATCAAAGTTTTTATTATCACTTGTAGCTTGTCTTATCTCTGCTTGTGCCTTAGCCATCATCTCAGGTTTCTTAATTAGTTCTGTCATGGCCCATGCAATCGTTGACCCGGATGATTCAGTTCCTCCAAGAAGTATATCCTGAATGAATAAAGAGTAAATCATCAAATTGAACATTCAGTTATAATACTTTATATTACTTTTTATAATGCA
Source organism: Carex cristatella (assembly GCA_024447775.1). NCBI lineage: Eukaryota > Viridiplantae > Streptophyta > Magnoliopsida > Poales > Cyperaceae > Carex > Carex cristatella. The sequence continues at coordinate 3,711,836 of JAJHPF010000013.1, read as the reverse complement.
ACATTTCTTTTCTATTTGGCAAAGGTAAAATAAAAATAATGTATTTATGAACATAAAAATAAGTTAGGGGCTTGATTCCTTTCATATCTAAAAAAAACAAAAACAAAAACAAATTAGAATTTGAGTTTAAATCCGGTCCGTTGTTATATATTTCTTAAAGAGACCTTGTGCATTACAGATTTCGGCCGGATTGATCCGGATTCAAATTGAAAAATCTAGTGGTTTATGATGAACCATTGACTATTGTTTAAGAAGAGGGCCTAATGAATTATTTTCTTCATGATTTTGCTGTTGAATTAATATGTTCTCATGTGTGTGGTTGACTCATTTTACAAATTATAATGCGTCTTCATCTCTAATGAAATAAAAATATGTAATATTTCATTTCTGTTTGTCTTTTAACTGTGTGAGTTTGAATGGTTGGTTTTTCGCTAGGTTTATGCTGATGTAGATTATTCTTTAGTTTCATTTCTAACCGGTGGTTTTGCCCACTATCTGAAGAAAAAGGTTATTGTTAATTCCTATTCTACAAATAAAGCGTGGTTTTATTCCTTTTTATTTATTATTTATTACACATGTTTATACAGGGGCTGATCTACACTATGCCCAAGAGGTGCTAAGTCACCCCATAATTTAGAAATTTTTAATCACGTATATTGAAGTTTAATTAATTTTTTATATTTTTGAAGTTTTTATATAGTTTAGCCTCCTCATAAAATGTTAGATGTGTACTTGTAATCTAGTAGTTAGGTCATGGATTCAAATTTCACTAGCTACAAATTAATAATTAAGTATTTTAAGTTTTAGTACCCCTAACTAATTTTCTAGTTCCACCCCTTGTGTTTATATGAATTAGAAGTTAATCAGGCACATACCAATATAATGGCTTTTATGTTGTCGATCGTGATAGGTATTTCCAAGTCACCACGTTCCTTTACATCGAGAAGGACATCGACGAAATCGTGCTCAATCTCCTCCTCTCCACTTTTCTTCGGTTCTAGTCGATCCTTCAAATGCTCTTGTACAATCTCCTCCAGTACCGAATCAACTTGACTACATGTATTAGTAATTAATATATGAGTCTCACTCAAACACTAAAGGATAAGGATAATAAGAAGAACAAAATAAGAAATGCATGATAACAATGTATATTATCAAATGTTACCGGTGGAGTCTCGCAACTCTCCTTCTCATCTTCACATCCAACCAACCGAATGATGGGAACAAATCAGATAGGTGGAACCCAGAGAAAAGCTCCAGCATCTCACGAATTGTTTCTAAAAAAGCTCCTCTCCTTTTACACTTTCCACCAAATGCTGCACGAATAATAAAATCATTTGAAAGCTCATATGCCCTTGCACTCAAATTGACTGGTGTGTTACCAGGAAGTAATCTGATGCTCTTCAACATGGAATTGATCTCTTCTTGACGGATTGAGGAGAAAGATTTGACCAGTTTCGTAGAAAATAACTCGCTGGTACAAATTCGACGCAGCTGGCGCCAGTAGGGACCATTTGACCAGAGAATATCTGTGGGACCATACAGGAAAACACTTGCTGCATACGTCACAGGGCGGTCCGCAAGTTTTGCATCGTGCATTTGCATCACCTATGCAAGTGTGAATGCATCAATTAATGTTCAAGTATATAATCTTCAGTTTTTACCCCATATAAATCACGAGGACCACACACTGTCATAATTCATAAATCATATACAAATATAAATATATAATGAATTTTTCTTTATTAGCAGCAATCGTGTTTGTTCATTGATACATTAACCTTCTTAGTGTCCTTAATCATACCCTGCAGATCTACATTGCATTATGCATATAGAGAAGCAAATGGAAGGCATATCCATAAATCCAAGAACAAATTTGATAAAGATGATGAGATGTAATAGTAAAACTAACAAGTTGCTATTACATCATTTAATTTTTCTACTCTACATCCTTGCACTCAATTTTAATTTTTTTTTTGTGATTTATTGGCATTATTCGATCAATTAGCTACAAAGTTACCTCTTTTGCAGCTTCACGAGAAGTGATGACGACAAGGTCAGTCTTGCCAGCACGAAGGAGCATAATGGGTCCATGCAACCGGGCAAGGTCACGGAGGGTACGGTGGTGCGAATTGCCAATTACTAGGTGGTGCAAGCTTCCGATAAAAGGCAGGGTTTGGGGACCCGGAGGGAGATTAGATTGAGAATGTGTAGCTTGCTTCTGGAGGAATCGAATGGAGAGCAAGAGTAGTAGGAGAAGAGATGTTAAAAAGTAGAGTGGTAGATCCATTTTTTATGTTCTCTTTTGTTTTGTGGATGATTGCAGAGGAGATTACGTACTTATAGAAGAAGAAGAAATGAGCTAAACTAGGTTAAACCATAAAAGGAAAAATTGGCTGTTCCGGACCGGAATCGGCCGATCCGATGCAATTTCAGGCCGAGTTACAATGTAGGTGATTTTTTCGTCTAATTTCGGCCAAAACGGTCCGATTCCAATCAAAATTCGACCGAAATAACGAATTAGATTTAAATATATAATCGGCTTTAAATTCATTAGCTAATTAGATACTAGATAAAAAAAAAATAATGCTATAACTATGTTGTGTTGGCGGGATAACTTCGTTGTTATCTGTGTTATAAATGAAAGGGAGAAATTATTGTGAATAAAAAAAAAAAAAGGAAGACATTGAAAACTTTTTTTTTGGCTTTCTATTGACAAAATAAGTGACATATATAATTGGAAAATGTAAAGACTTGCTTGTAGCTAGAAAAAGAAAGAGACAAAAAGAAAAAAAGAAAATTAAAAGTATTTGTCCTGAATTTCAAGTGGTGTAATGCGCTCCAATTAGGAACCGTGACTTGGTCAAAGCTATACTTTTATTCCTTTGGTCACTTGGTAAAAGCTTGGCCTCTATCTTCCTTCTAATAGACCACCACATGTAACAGTTTTATAATGAGGATAAACACTTGTAATTTAGTTTAAATATTTTATGAAAATATAATTTATATGTAGATATTATTTAATATGTTAATTAAGAAATATAATTTGTAATTTAGTTTAAATATTTTATGAAAATATATCGTTTTGTATGAAATTTCTTTTTTTGTTCTTTTATAATAAGTTCCTGTTGCAATGCACGTGCATAAATCTAGCTAGTCTACATAGGTAAGCTGCCTTCGTTGTTGCTCTTGCACTCCTACAGAATATGGTGATTGTACATGGATAAATCACGAAGAGCTACACGGATTTCCAGCAGTGTAGGATATTAGGGTGTAGGAATGTCCCATCTTTTGCAAACGGATATTTATCCGTGTGCAATTATCAACAATCTACATGGATTTCTAATTAAAAGCCGTGTAGAAATCCAACTAGAGCTACACGGTTTTTTAATAGAAAATCCGTGTAGGAATATCAACATTCCTACACGGATATTTAGTTAAAATCCGTGTAGCTCTCCTAAACAGAATATTAAATAAATAAACCGGATTCAGTAACCTTCCTACACGGATTTTTAAGTAAAAATCCGTGTATAATTGTTTCCTACACGGATTTTTAAATAAAAATCCGTGTAGGAAGGTTGCTGAACCGTTTTTTTTTTTTTGTTTTTTTTGTTTTTTTTTGTTTTAGCTAGCCTCCACTTTTGCTAGCCAGTAATTATATATTTCAGGTTGAATATACATAGCCTTTTGCAAAAATAAATACATAGCCTTTTGCAAAAATAAATACATAGCCATTTGCAACATATATATATACATAGCATTTTGTACATACAATCACATGTGATCTAACACATAGCATGCACTCCTCAAGATCCAATACAATGTTTGTATAAAAATTATGTCATTACCACTTAGTAACCATATGATCAAGGTTTGGGCTATGATCTACTCTAGCACGAAATTTCATACATACTAAGTTGTATTAGATCCAACATATCAAAAAAGGAGTTTGCATGTGATCCATGACATGATGTCTCTTGGTTAAAGGTCTCCAACAATATTGCATCTCCAATGAAAAATGCAAGGATCAATATTTGTGCATACATACATATATCATAGGGAATAAAAATTCTCAATTAAAATTTATACATAAAATTAATTGAATCTGTATAGCTTTTATACGAACCACTGAAAATTAATTTCGTATCGTATAAATCCCAAGTAGATATGCATGATATAATTAAGGACACTAAGAAGGTTAACATACAACCCCAAAAAAAGAAGGTCAATATACAATGAACAAAATATGAAAATAACCATGGTTCGTAAACTCAACCGATTCCGAGCCAACTCAGAATCGGGCTGGTCCGAGCCGAGTTATGCCCAAGTTTCTCACCTGTGCGAGTTTTGGAGTAAAACTCGGATGAACAGTATCGGACTCGGCCGAGTCAACCCGAGTCCCGCCGAGTCAACCCGAGTCCGGCTGAGCGAAAGCAAAAGACAGGCAACCCAAATCAAAGAGAGATACTGGGAGAGCCGAGCCTGGCTCCGCGGCGTCGTCACCGTGCACGGAGGAGATGCAACAGGAGCAGACTCCGATCTGGTCTCCAGGAGCAACGAAAGAGAAGAGAAGCAACGCGAGGGAGATGGGGCCACTGTAAGCGAGAGCGAGAGAAAGAAATGAGGGAGTAGTGGGGTCCGTGAGGCAGAGAGAGAGCGACAGGGAAAAAGGGTTGGGGTCCGATTAAAAGAAGGAAAGAGCGAGGGGGCGGGGGCTTTGAGATTAACAAGGAAGTGAAATTGAAGGCTTTGAGATTCGTGCTAAAACTTACTTGATTGGTTTGAGATCTCTCCAGTTACTTTAAGGGGTTTAATTGATATTATCTAATGAATTATTTACATCTAATCAAATCAAATCAACGAACTTACGTTTTGAAATTTATACAAATTATTTTCTTCGTTTAATTTATACTTTGTTTATAATTTATTAGATTTTTGTTACACAAAATTTTAATACATTTCTACAAGGTTACTAATTTTTAATAACATTTTTAAGTATGAAGGAAAATCTTTATTTGTAAAAATTAACTTTATTAATAGGTAAGTCTTAAATTTACTTAATAAACAATATTATAAAATTTAAATATTACCTTTATAATTAACTAAAAAATTTAATTAGTTGAAAATTTAATTGTTAGTGTAATTAAAGTCTAAGTTTCCGATTCGATTCAGCCAATTTTGACCGATTTATCTGATTTGGATCCCCCAGCTAAAAGACCGATTCCGATTCCGATTCCGATTTTTCCTTCTATGGAAGAAACCCCGACTACTGGAACAATTCAGATGAATTCAAACCCAGAGAGATTTCAAACGCATGCTATTGACTTTAAAGGGAAGAATTTTGAGCTATTGTGTCATTTGGTTCCAGAAGGAAGATTTGTCATGGACTTAAGTTCGGTGCGACTGTTGTGGAGAAGACTGGTAAATCAGTTGCTGCAGTTTGACTGGAAACAACCTGACGGACTGAAAAACCGGAGGATGTTGACATGACAGAGACCATTGGAATAGTTGTGGAAGAAAATAACCACTGTATTTGACCGTTGGAATAGCTGCTGGAAAAAAAGAACCACTGTTCCTTTGCCTGATGTTTAATTAGTTAGATATCCAACAAACTCGATCTGCTCAACGTAGGTGATATATGTGTATTTAGAAATTAGACTGAAATACATTCAACTAATATATTGCACAGGTAACCAGAGAGTTGTGCATGTTTGGCAGAGTCTGATTTTCCAATCAAAATTTTGTGATTTTCCTATTGTAGCAGTAAGATTGTCAAACTCCTATGAATGATACCTTATGGTTATAATATTGTAGTTGTCTCTTTCTTATGATGCAAGTACTTGGAAAAAGTTATATATATATACTCAGAATTTGAAATTCCGGTCATTTGAAGGCTTTCGTTTTGGGAAGTGAGGGCGGTCCAATGGTTATCAGATCGAATGCGGTCAAATGTCCTGCCAAAGCCATCTGATCTGCATCAAGAATCGTACAATTTTTTTTGAATTCCCGCTAATCAAGTTTGGACGTATCATAATGTTGCGACTTGCGCATCTGATGGCTATGGATGGGCGTTCGACCGAATTTGGTTATTCTTCAATTTTCACCGCGTTTTCCAGCCGATGCTGCCATTTATTTTTCACTATATATGATAATTTGTCACACCCCGCGGCCATAAATAGTGACAGAGCCCCGCCGTAAACATACAACCTCATGTATGCTTACAAGGCAATTAAAAATACACTCATCATGATATAATAAAAGATATAAAACAAGTCTATTTATAATAGTCCAAGTACAAAATATCTGGTAAAAGTATAACATACAAAAGGGTATCTCATACAGATACCAACCGTAAGGTATGACATAGGGTGCTATATCACAAAACAAAATATGCCCCTCTAGTCACATAACCAAAATATCTACTAAGGTACTATGGTGACATATAACAAGGCCTACTACTCGCGTGCCTCTCCAGGATCGACCACATCAAAACCTGTAGAAATAACCCAAAGGGTCGGGGTGAGAATATAATTCTCAGTGCGAATTTGCCACAATCGAGTTATTGGACTTGCAATCAGACTCCATGTTCAAAAATGAAATCCATACCAAAGCACATTAGTCATTCTATAACAATATATAAGTATATGCATATGCTCGACAACAAATAATCAAATGAAGTACAATTTACGGAATTTCCAAGGTGACGTTCAAACAAACACATTTTTGGCCTAACTTATCTTATTATGGCGGGTAGCACTTACAGATGTTCCACCGAGCTGGACCCTTTATCTGACCCTCGTCTGTAGGGTTACTGGCACCTACAGACGTTCCACCGAGCTGGACCCTTTATCTGACACTCATCTGTAGTACTTTGGCTTAACCATTAATAAAGTCTGGTTCCAAGTCATATAATGAAAATTCACATGAAATCATTCAAAATGTCGTAATATTCAAATTGATCATTCAAATACATTACCACGTAGGGTAATGCCCTCGAGCCATAGACATTGCACACAAGTCACCCACAATCACAATCAATCACACACATATAGTCACCCACCCCTCGTCCCAACCGGTACTGGGACACCATGAGGACCAATCACCTAAGGCCAATAGGTTCCTGGGATCAAAGTCGGCTCGCCCAGCGGGTCAAACTTTGCAAATTCATTCACATAATTCCATAATCGTTAATTTGTTGTGACTTTCAATCATAAACAAATCATAAGAGCACAATCAAGATGACAACCATACGAATATGCAAATCAACCATGTCACACAATTTGGTTTTAACCAAATTGAGTTATGCAAATAATTCACACAATTCAATTATGCAACAATCAAACATGCAATCCATCAAAAATGCAACAATCAACATACAACATGACAATCGAAAAAGAATTTAATTTCTGAAAATGAAACATCAAACAAGTCCAAGAACCCCGCACCTGATTACGGAAAGCGTATCGCGTCCCTATGGTTTGGACGTCTCGAAAGGTTCCACAACCTCTTGCTCAACCGAGCCTACACCTATTACAATCATACATAATTTATTTAATCTTTGTTCGACAATTGATATGCCTACTTGGGTTTTATTACTTATGATTTTCTTAACATAATTTCTATAGATTCACACAACATATAACTTGGTTTGTAGGACCGTACACATTTGACCAATATATTCTGAAAAATACTGGTACAGAGGCTGCCGATATGCCAGTTCGGACGACCATTTCTCAATATTTTCCCACATAGGATACCCTCAAAATTTTACACAACCCTGTCCTATATGTTTACTAGTATCTCTCAAAGTTTCAAGTGAAAATAAGCAGTCTAGCCCCTGGTTTTCAATATTTTCCTCCAGCAGTCTAAATTTTCCAGAATCTGGACCTATCGAGGCAAAATCCGTACCAGTAAAATTTTGGGTAGTATTTTAGGACAACATTAAATATGATCACATTGTTAACATGAAATTCTAGTTGCCCATAAAATTTGGTGATCATACCCCTTTAGGAACTCTAGTTTTGGGGCCTCCAAAGTTGACAAAACTTGCTGAAATTTCCAGATTTTCGGTTTTCCCCAATTACACAAACCCTAGATTAATTAAAACAAAATAATTTCCAGATTTTCAAGAGAAAGAGGAGACATTACCAATCAATACCTTGGTTGGTTGGATTGAACTAGATTAATCAAAATTTCTTCTCCAAATTTCGGATTTGAAACAAACCCTAAATAGAAAATCAAGATTTAGGTGACATTGAGAAAGGAAGTACCAAATTAACAACATAGAAGCTTAATGGATGTAGATTATTCACAATTTATACAAAGAAATTCAGATTTGAGCAAAGTCCTAGAAAATGGAGAAAATATAGATTTTGAGAGAATAGGAGAGAAATGGAATACCAATTGAAGAATTAGATGGTTACTAGGGAGATGATCAATAATTCCCAACTTTTTTCTTCATTTTCTCAAAGGATTTGGTGAATTTTTGGAATCCTCTCCTTTTTCACTTTCTTTTCTCTCTTTTTTTTTTTTTCCCTCTCTTTCTGTTGGCGCAGCACACACAGCAGGGAGCAAGGGAAAGGGACGGAGGGAGAGAGAGAAATATATTTGGAATTTTGCTAAAGAAACCCTCAAAATTTTGGATATTCATAAAGGAAGAAATTTTATTCATATTCATGCATAAAAATTTGTATCTAGTCCCAATTTATATAAAGTAAAATTTTCAAGATTCGAGTAAGTCTGGTTGTTTCGAAAATTCTGACAAATATTTAATTGTTTCAATTTTTAAGCTCCTCGTTCGTCAACAAAATTATTCAGTTATGTTTTAAGCATTCTAATTTTATTTATCTAGGTGTATATATATATATATTTTGTTTAAAATTTTCTTAACATAACATAATTAATGAGAAATGAGCTTGTAAAAGCAAATAATTAGAGAGAGAGCTCAAAATCATAAAATTTTCCACTACGAATTAACCGGAAGAAAATTACCAGTTTCATGAAACTTCATTTTTGTGTCAGTCAAAATCTTTCTTGAATTATTTATTATCTTTGCATTATTATTTCAAAAAAGAAAATTCAGGTAGCTCAGTCTATGACATAAACATGTATACTTGGTTACACGGGCAGATTTCGAATTTTTATCGGGAAGAGGGAGCAGGAGGGAAAAAAATAGCGAATCAAATTTAAATAGATAATTAGGTTCAAACTCATTAGTTAATCAGTTAGTAGATAAAAAATAATACTATAACTATATTATGTTGAGTGAATAACTTCATCATCGTCTGTATTGTATTATGAATAAAAGGGAGATATTGTTGTCCAGAATAGAGAAAATTAAAGGAAGATATTGACCTTTTGGCTTTCTATAGACAAAAAAAGTGACATATTGACCTTAATTTTGTCCTGAATTTTTTTTTTTTTGAGTAAAGATTGGAGGTCAAGCCACCCAACTATTTAATATCTTTGTTATTATAACAAATGATTTCTCCCATCTGGGTTTCGAACTCATAACCTCTCACATAGAGACCATGTGCCTTAGCCACTAGACCAAAAATTTTGTCCTGAATTTTAAGTGGTACGTATATGTGCAACAATTAGGGACCGTCACTTGGTCAAAGCTAAGCTTTCAATCAGGACAAATTACATTTGGTCTCTTTCTCGACTTGGTTAAAGCAGCTAGATGTAATTTATATTATTTTTTTTACGTACTCATAAACAATTATTACATTTCAAATTTGTTTTTATGTGATTCAATAAATTGAAAAATCAATGTTTAGAAATTATCGACATTGTACATTTTTTTTATAAACTCTTGATGACAATCAAAACAAAATTGAAATGTTATAATTTTGTACGTGTGCATAGATAAAATGATATAGATCACATCCAACTGTTTTAATTTGAATTTTAGATTTCAAATTTTGAGTTATTTTAGTTCTTAAAAATGGAGACATGATGGAGGCACAAAAAATGGACGCATTTGAACCCTCCTCATAGTTTTAATATATATTATGAAAATATTTATGTATATATCTATGGATATCCATATCCGATCCGTATCCGTTTACAAAAAATAAAAACAGAAACACATGTGGTTTTAGCACTATACGACCCGTATCAAATCCGTTTGCACCCCTAAATCCAACCTTTTAAAACTCAGATATTATATAGTAATTTCAGGGTTTTACAAAGGGTTAAAATCAAGGGAAAATTTCCTGTGTGCCCATACAAAAATTTGATGCAATAGGGGTGTAAACGGAGCGGATAATGCTAATATTGTATTCGCATCCATTTTTTAACGAGCGGATACGAATACGGATACGGATAGTAAACGGATATCAAAATTGAAAACCATATCCATCTGAAACGGATATATATGGATACATAATGAATATTCTACGGATACAGATTTGAATACGAATACGGAGAGGATAATTGTCGGATATTGAGTAATTTTACTAAATTTCATAATTTTAAATTACCTAATTTGATTATCTAAATTGACAAAAAAATTTAGGGAAAATTTTTGAAATGCCACTCTAAAACTTGAGATTTGTCAAAATGTCACTCAGAAAACAATATTTGTCAAAATGCCATTAAAACTCAATGTCTATTTTAATTTTGCCATTATCTCTCTTTAATCTCAATTTTAAAATTCTAATCTTTCAAAATGCCCAAACTGCCCCTGTCAGATTTTTTTTTTTTTTTTTTTATAGAACCAAAAATGAAAGTCATCCTTTAATCTCACTTTTCAATTAGGGAAGAATTAACGACTCACCTTCCTTCAAAAATGAAAGTCTAAACCCACCGAACGAATTTCCCAAACTTACCATGAAATTTCTCACATGTCCGAACGAATTTCCCATCGAACGACTTTGCTAATCTCACTTTAATTTTTAATTAGCGAAGAACGACTCACCTTCTTTGGCGACATTGCGCCACCTTCCCGCACCACCTTCTCACCGCTCCGTCAACAGTTGGTCCTTCTCCAGGTTAGATTCTCAACTCAATGTTGGATCGATCGCTCCCACTCGATGTATTGGTAGTGCTAAACAACAACTAATAAACTAATGGCAGGTAAGAAATGGCACCTCTTTCTTCCAATTGAATTTCCGTGTAGCATCGCAAGGAGGTAAGAAATGACTCTGTGTATTCAATTTTGCAGTTGGAGTGGTGTTGCACATGGTTCCGCCTCCGTCTTCCTTTCTTCCCTTTTCTCGGCTCCGCCACCGTGTCATTGGGGACCCGAATTAAGGGTTTAAAAGGGGTCGCCTGATGAAGTCATGCTTAAATTTATAAAACCTTGGACCAATTTTCCTTTTCTTCTTTCAATTTTTCTTGTGTGTTTTTTTTGTTTTTCGCTCTCTGTTGGCTCCAACGGAGAAAGAAGAAGAGAGGAAGAGTGGGTAACACAGGCCCCATTTGATTTTCTTTGATATATTCCATTTGTTGAATGCACTCGTTTCACGGTGAACCGTATATTGGGTTATATTGGTGTATGGTGATCCAGGTGCGTACTCAACGAAGGGGTCAAATTTGATTTCTTTGGTTCATTTTTTTGTCCGCGCCTGTTTCATCACAGACCGTGTAGAGGATCAGGTTTGGTGTATGGTGCTCCAAGTGCACGCATGGTGAAGGGTTCAAATAGACATGGTGAAGGGTTTAAAAAAAAAAAAAATTCACAGGGGCAGTTTGGGCATTTTAAAAGATTGGAATTTTTAAATTGAGATTAAAGAGAGATAATGACAAAATTAAAATAGGCATTGAGTTTTAATGGCATTTTGACAAATATTGTTTTCTGAGTGGCATTTTGACAAATCTCAAGTTTTAGAATGGCATTTCAAAAAATTTCTCAAAAATTTAATGGACTTTTTAAGTTTGCATAGTGACAATTATGCACGACTAATTGTTTATTGGTTCAGATATTCAATCCATTATCCTAATAAATTATATAATTTTTCTACAAAAATTCTTAGACTTAAACGAATATGTATATTTTTTTTAGAACTTCATAGGGTGAAATGAATTGAAAGCTGCTGAAAAATTAAATTTTGGATCCGGATATATACGGATATCCACTCTGTTTATATCCTCACGGAATTATCCATATCCGTTATCCGGATTATTATTTTATATACTAAAATTATCTATATCCGTATCTGCAAGTATCTGTATCCATTTAATCCGGATACGGATTATAAGCAAATTCGGAGCGGATTATCCACGAACAATCCGCTCCGTTTACACCCCTACCATAGAATCATCAAAATAGCCAATATTCCCATAAATGTTTACCATTCTTATTTCTATCCATCTGTAAGAGTTTTCGTCGGCAAGGGTTTCAATTTCAACAGGGAAGAGAAAGAAGAACAGAGAAACAAGAGGGATGATTCAATGGCCCCGGTATTGATGCGGCTATGGTGCTTATACATCACTGCCATATAGCAGCAGTATTATAAATGGGGAATTGGGGATACGACTCTGCTGTTTTTTTATAATAACAGCATGTTTCTATTTTTCCGATTCCAACCATTCAAATTTATTGAGATTTGTGCATGGAAAAGCTTCTTTATCGAAATACGTAAATGAAAAAATTTGAATAGTTGGATTGGAAAAGCAAAACCCTGCTTTTGTTATGAAAAAACAATAGAGTCAGCTCCGAGAATTGGGAGGATCTCTTTCTTGTTTGATAGCAGCATTATTTATTGGGCCTGTACAAGAGGGTTTATTGGGCCTGTTCTTATTATCAAATGAAGATGAAGACACTATAAAAAGTCTGAAGGAATTCAAGTTTAGCAAGAAAGAGAGATCAATCTTGCTAATCACACATTTTGTTATTTGGAGAGAAAGATGCACCAGAACTTTCAGAGAAGAAGCATGCAATCTGATGCAATTAGCGGAGCAGGTGAAAAGACAGTGGAGATATAGTTCAACAATAGAAGATTAAGGACAACCGAAAACTTACAAATAGTTAACTTTTATGTTTTATTGTTTTAAATTTTCATTTCTATTTCAGTTTTTCTTTTAAGCTTTTTTACTTTATTTTATTCTATGCTCAAATGTTTTGAGCAGAATTGTGTTTTATTTCTAGTTACATCTCTCTTGTAACCTTAAAATGATTAATGAAAAAGGGCTAGACCTGTTTTCTTTGTCAAAAAAAAAAAAAAACAAACTCGATCAGCTCAACGTACGTGATATATGTGTATTTAGAAATTAGACTGAAATACATTCACGTAATATTGCACTGGTAAGTGGTAACCAGAGAGTTGTGCGTGTTTGGCAGTCTGATTTTCCTATTGTAGCAGTAAGTTTGTTAAACTCCTATGAATGATACCTTATGGTTATAATTTGTAGTTCTCTCCTTCTCATGGTGCAAGTACTTGGGAAAAGTAATATATTCAGAATTTGAAATTCCGGTCATTTGAAGGCTTTCTTTGTGGGAAGTGAGGGCGATCCAATGGTTATCCAACCGAATTGCGTATCATAATGTTGCGACTTGCGAATCTGATGGCTATGGATGGGCATTGGACCGAATTTGGTTATTCTTCAATTTACACTGCGTTTTGCAGCCGATGCTGCCATTTATTCTTCACTATATATGATAATTAATGAGAAATGAGCTTGTAAAAGCAAATAATTAGAGAGAGATACTCAAAATCATAAAAGTTTCCACTACAAATTGAACCAGAAGAAAATTACCAGTTTCTTGGAACTTCATTTTTGTGTCATTCAAAATCCCGGGTTTTTTTTTTTAATAACCGAATAAAAATAAAAAAGTATTAAAAGTAACCAAATTTCAAAAAAGAAAAATTCAATGGTACCCAGATCGCCCCACTAGGAGGCGGTCTACCCTCCCGACCAGACCGCCCCACAGTGGGGCGGTTTGCTCTGTCTGGCATATATTTGGCAGTTTTTTCTCTCATGTCTCACCATAATTCACTCACTCTTCTTCTTTTAATCCATCCTGCTCTCAAACAGTACTCCAAGACAATTTTTTAGGTTATTATGAGCTGATTGCTCTCAATAGTGACCGAGATATATATTTTTTTAATTATTTTTTTTAATTAAAGAAACATGTCAAAAATTAGTAAATAAACAAAAAATGTTAAAAATTGTTTAATCCATCCTCCTCATTTGAAACCTTAGTTGTACTATGGCACCAAAACCTGAACTCTACTATGAAGCAAAACAGTCCAAACGCAATGCTCGCAGAACCTTAACCGATCAATTTTGGACGAGCAAGGCCCGTAATAGGAGGCATTTAGCTCGTATGGGGTGTTCACCCGAGGAGGTGGAAGACATGATGAACATCAATGATCCAAAGGCTAGAGAAATGTTTGAGGATACGTTTCCCGATATCGACCCTCCACCTGAATGAGAAATGTGCGCTACATGTCGTGTCAAGGGAAACACTGATGACATGTTCTGGTGTCATCTTTGTGGCATCAGAATTCACCCCAAATGTCTCGATAAGGATGCAGATCTGACAAATGACATTCATTTCAAAGAGTGGAAGTGTGTTAAGTGTAGCTGTCGACCTACGAAGACTAAGGGAGAGAGTTCCAGGACTCCCAATCTATAGTCTGGATTTTAATTTGTTATTTTAAGAATGTATTTGAAGTATTTTGTGTCAGAAGATTGAGTATGTAGTATTTTATGTTATTTTGTATTGTTCGACTTTGTGTTGTAGAATGTTTGATTGCTTGGATGTTGTAGACTATATTATTATATACATGTTGGTTTTTTAAATTTTATTGTGATTTTATCTTTTGTTTGTAATGTTGATTTTTTTAGGCAAAAACGATGAGCAAAAACACACCAAGTCAATCATCCAGTGGTGGAAAAGGGAAATTTCAGGAGTCGTTTTTTTTGTACTATCAATGACGATGATGATTTTGCTGAAAGCATTTACATAAAAATTAATCTTATTAATCCAAAGAAAAATACTAGTAAGACAGTCTCTTCGCCTAGTGCGACTCGTACCGATGAGGTCAAAACAAAGAAAAATATGGGTAAGACTGTCTCTTAGTCTGCTGCGACTGAATCAAACTCAAACAATGATTTTGTTCCATGTATCTTCTGTACTGGTTCTCTAAAGTAGTATTATTTGAAGGTCTGCAATAATTATTTAGTAATTGTGATGTATTAGTTGTGTAATAATTATCACGTTTTGTAATCGGATTGAACATAATTTAAAAATTCATGTTACGAAAATGGTTCAGAACATAAGTTAATTCAATTTAAAAATAAGTCTGGAACATAAGATACAAACTCATTAACATCCAACCCGACCAATACATGACCGTCTTCTAGTTTCAGCCCGGGGTGCAGCACTGCGCTCAAGTACTTGCAAATACCATCTCGTCTCACAGGTTCACGACGGGGTGAGGTCACATCCTAGTTGTGATCATACCCATAATCAGTGGCACAATTGTCAACATAGGTATAGTTGTCATATCCCAGGTTATGATAACCCGAAAAATAATTATGGACAAAAAGTCTAGCCCCGGTGTCCAAGTTGTGCTCTCTAGAAGGTCCAGCCCCAGTGTCCAAGTTGTTCTGGGTAAAAGGTCCTACCTCGGCGCTAACTGGTTCAATCGAAACTTTTTTGCAAAATAGGTCCATTACCTGGATTGAAGTGGACTCAAAAAAATTGTACACAGCTGTCCATATATCCTGGTCTGCTATAGGATATTTTACATAGTGAGGTTTGGCACCGGGCGGTTGGTTGTTAATTCGGGTAATAATTTCTACAGTAAATCGGGCACGGTCCCAACCGGTATTTTTAAAGATTGCTTCCTTAAGTTCATAAATTGAAGTATTGGCATTCACCTGAAAGCCATAACTCGCATCTTTAGAGTATTGGCATTCACCTGGAAGCCATAACTCGCATCTTTAGAGTATTGGCATCCGACCTCCCTTTTCATGATTTTTCAACCCAAGTACAATGCAATGAACATTTTTTGGTTTATTTCTGACATTACAAAAGAAATTTGTCGTTCAATATAAGTTTTTTTTTTATTTCTGAAATTTCTTTAATTAAAAAAAAAATTTAATATACCTTGGTCACTGTTGATCGCAATTGCCTAAAAAATCACCTCGGAGTACTGTTTGAGTGCAGGATGGATTAAAAGAAGAAGAGTGAGTGAATTATGGTGAGACAGGAGAGAGAAACCCCCCCCCCCCTCTCGGGAGACGTTTTTGTGCCTAGGGTAAACTACCCCACTGTTGGGCGGTCTGGTCAGGAGGATAAACTGCCCCCTAGTGGGGCAGTCTGCGTACCATTGATTTTTTTTTTTTAAATTCGGTTATTTTTAATACTTTTCATTTTTATTTTTATTAAAAAAACCCAGTTCAAAATCTTTCTTAAATTATTTATTATCTTTGCATTATTATTTCAAAAAAGAAAATTCAGATAAAACTCAGCCTATGACATAAACATGTATACTTGGTTACACGGGCGGACCCCAGATATTTATCGGGAAGAGAGGGGAGGAGTGGAAAAATAACGAATCAGATTCAAACTCATTAACTAATCACTTATTAGATAAAAAACAATGCTATAACTATATTATGCTGGGTGGATAACTTAATCATCGTCTGTATTGTATTATAAATGAAAGGGACATATTATTATCCAGAATAGAGAAAAAGGAAGACATTGACCTTTTGACTTTCTATTGACAAAATAAGTGACATAATGTTGGAAAATGTAAAGACTTGTTGGAAAAAAAAATTGAAAGCATTTCTCCTGAATTTTAAGTGGTAGGTGTATGTGCTACAATTAGGGACCGTCACTTGGTCAAAGCTAAGCTTTCCATCAGGACAAATTACATTTGGTCTATTTCTTAACGTGGTTAAAGCCCGTTAGATGTAATTTATATTATTTTTTTTACGTGCTCATAAACAATTATTATATTTCAATTTTGTTTTTGCGTGATTCAATAAGTTAAAAAATCAATGTTTAGAAATTATTTACATTAATACATTTTTTTTTATAAACTCTTGATGACAACTAAAACAAAGTTGAAATGTTGTAATTTTGTACGTGTGTATAGATAAAATGATATAGATCACATCCAACGGTTTAAATTTAAATTTTAAGTTTAAATTTTTTTAGTTATTTTAGCTTTTAAAAATGAAGGCATGATAGAGGCACAAAAAATAGAGGTATTTGAACCCTCCTCATAGTTTTAATATATATTATGAAATTATTTATGTATATATCAACAGATATCCATATCCAATCCATATCCATATATATCCATTTAATAACCGATCTGTATCCCACTACTACAGAATAGCGCTTCCTACACTGTGGTTGCACATGGATTTTCTCTGTTTTTTTGTAAAACCGTGTACCAAATAGGATTTTTCCGATGATCAATGATATCTCTAAGAATCCCACACTGATATTTTATTCAAAAACAGTGTTTCAAAAAAGCTTACATTTCCTACACGGATCTTTAGTTAAATATCCGTGTAGGAATTGTGACAGAGCTACACGGATATCTAATTAAATATTCGTGTAGGACAACAATACTTCAAATGGATTTTTATTTAAACAGCCGTGTATATATGTTGATAGAGTTACACGGATTAATAGATAACTATCCGTGTAGAAAATGTCATCTAGGGTTCAGCTGATATAAAATGCTTCTCTTCCAGTGCCGTTTTGATCACTTTCTCTACTTGGGGAGTTTAAGGACAATATGAGGCACATATGAGTTTAGGTCCTCGTGTAGCAGTGTGCGCTTCCATCTGTGTAGGAAAAAGATGTGCAACTTCCTAAACCCTACCCGCAGATTCAAGCGCACACAGCTACACGAGGACCTCCAATCCATGGCAGCGAGATGTGGGAGAGTCAGAGAGAGTCAACCAAGTGATTGCAGTGTAAATCGACCAAATCAACCAAGTGAGAGAGTGAGAGAGATGTGGGCAAGATGGTT
>JAJHPF010000013.1:3511385-3691385 GCA_024447775.1 Carex cristatella | reverse complement strand
ATGGGAGAAGAGAGCGTTTGAACTCCCACGCAACGTTTGGACCAACCCTAAACCCTTCAGATTCATAACAGATTTTGAGCAGAAATCCGTGTAGAAAAGTTAATCCTACACGGATAATAAGTTAAATATTTGTGTAGAAAGGATAATTCTCAGACGGTTTTTTATTTAAATAGCTGTGTATATATGTTGGAAGAGCTACACGAATTTATCACTAATTATCCGTGTAGGAAAGGTCATCTAGAGTTCAGCACTTAAAACTTCTCTTCCAGCTAGCGCTGTTTTGATCACTCTCTCAGTCTCTTTTCTCTAGATTGGCTGGAATCTGATTTTTGTGCAGCTGGGATATGAGATTGCTAGTTTAGTTGTGATTTGGTCCTCTTTTCCTTGCTAAGGTTAGTATAATACTTCTCTGTTTGCTTCTTTTGTGGAATTATAATATTTCAGTTTCATACAGGCGAATTTGAGTAAGAAAACAGAAGATAGAGGATTATATGTTATCTGGTTTAATTAGAAAGGACTATTATATATATTCTTTCAATAATTTTATGGTAATTACTTTTTATTGCTTATTTAGGGTTTAGGGTTTAATTGATGAATGCATGGTTGTTTTGTTAATTAGTGTATTGTTGTCCAATAACCGACCTATTAATATGCTTGTAGGTCCATTCCCGTTCAAAATTAATCCAATAGGGATTAATTTTGGATAGTCCCCGATTTGGGTCTGCTCTTTGAATATTGTGTCTCATTTAAGATGTGAACACATGTTAGCGGGTTTAATTAGTATTTGTGAAAAGTTCGACAGTAGTTCCCCTTATTGCTCCTATAAGTATGTGGTCTGTACGCATACTTGGGGAGTTAAGGGGAAATGCTGCTGAATTTTTTCTCAAATACTAATTAAATCACGCTAACATGTGTACACATATAAGGCACAATATTCAAAGAGTGGGTTAGAATTGTAAACTGGCCCTTTGTAAGCCAAGAATTCGGTACAATTAAGTTATATATATATCGACCATCCACCATGCATGATTAATTGAAATTATTTTTTTTGAATTTAATTTACAGATGGATCGAAGTTGGATGTATAAATTACGACGTGACAGTACAGAATATTTGGTCCGCGTTGAAGAGTTTCTCCAATTTGAAGAGAGTTACAGAGTTTCAAAGGAGGAGGCCGACATTTTGTGTCCTTGTAGGGATTGTAAAAATTGTGTAGGATTTGGAGACTTGGAAGAAATTAGATCTCATTTAATTTGTCGGGGATTTAAGAAGAGATATACATGTTGGTTCATGCATGGTGAGAAAATTAGAGAAAGCAGCGGTACTGGTAAAAATTGTGACGAAATAGATGAGAATGCACAAATTTCTGATAATTTTGAATTTGATTGCAACAATGATTATGATAATTTCGAAGAATTTAATAATTTTGAAGTCGATTGCAGCGACGATGATGAGATGACAATAAATATTAATGAAAACGTAGAACACGAGTTTATTGAAAACCTAGAGGACATGTTACGTGATGTGAAATATGAAATTGGTGGTGAAAATTACGATAAATTTCAGTATTTGTTTGATAAATTCAAAAAACCGTTGTATCCCGGGTGTACCACATTTATCAAACTATCAGCTGTGTTGAAATTATTAAACTTAAAAGCAGACAATAGTTTGAGCGATAAGAGTTTTACGTCCTTACTGCAGCTTTTACAAGAAATGCTTCCGGATAACAACGAGTTACCATGTACAACATATCAAGCAAAGAGTTGATCTGTCTAGTGGGATTGAAGATTGAAAAAATACATGCATGTCCGAACGACTGTGTATTGTACCGTAAAGAGTACGAGTCCATGCATGTATGTCCTAAATGCAGCGTTTCACGTTATAAATGAAAGGACAAGTAAACTGACGATTGTAACGATAAAGAAAAAAAGACCGGCCTCCGGCCAAGGTGCTGTGGTATCTACCGATAATACCGAGGTTTAAACGGTTATTGACAAATTCCAAAGGTGCGAAATTATTGCGCTGGCATGAAGAAGAGCAGAAAAAGGACGGTGAACTAAGACACCCGGTTGATTCTCCTCAATGGAGAAATATTGATAGACACTTCAAAGAATTTGGTTCCGACCCGAGAAACCTTAGGATTGTGGTGAGCACAGATGGAATGAGTCCCTTCGGAAGTATGAGCAGTCAGCACAGTACTTGGCCAGTTATATTATCCATCTACAATCTTCCTCCTTTGTTGTGCATGAAACACAAGTATATAATGATGTCATTACTGACCCAAAGACCCAGACAACCCGGAAATGACATAGATGTATATCTCGCACCATTAATCAATGACCTCCTAAAATTATGGAAGATTGGTGTCTGGGTATGGGATGCGTACAGCAAAGAGGTCTTCAAATTGCGGGCCATGGTATTTTGCACAGTAAATGATTTTCCCGCATACGGGAATTTGTCGGGTTACAGTATGAAAGGAGCAAAAGCGTGCCCTATCTGTGAAAATGACATGCAGGTGTTGAGGTTAAAATATTTTAAGAAGAATGCTTTTATGGGACATCGTAGGTTTCTCCCCGTTAATCACCCATACCGTAGGAGAAATAAGGCATTCAATGGGAAAAATGAATTCGGAGTGGTACGTCATCCATTGGATGGGAAGGGTGTCTTTAAGCGGGTTAAAAATCTTGATGTTGTTTTCGGAAAATGCGCCAAAGCACCACCCAAAAATATTTGGAAAAAGAAGTACAAATTTTGGGAGCTACCGTACTGGGAATATTTAGAGGTGTGACACTGCCTAGATGTCATGCATGTTGAAAAAAATGTATGCGACAGTTTAGTTGGCACCTTATTGAACATTCCCCACCTGACTAAAGACGGTATTAACGCTCGAAAAGACATGGTGGAAATGGGAATACGACAAAAGCTTGCACCGCAGGATAAAGGGAAGTGCACATACCTACCCCTGCAATGTGCACTATGTCGAAAGAGGAGAAAAAAAGCTTTTGTAAATACCTTCACAGTATTAAAGTCCCGTCGGGGTATTCTTCGAATATTAAGAAGCTGGTGTCCATGAAAGACATGAAATTGAAAGGTATGAAATCCCACGACTGTCATGTTTTAATGACACAGATGATTCCTGTCGCAATTCGGGAATTTTACCAAAGGCCGTTCGGCAGAGCATTACGAAATACCATTAATTCCAAGGTGATAAACCCACTCAAATTGGACGCTTTACAAGCGGAGGTTGTCGTTACTCTTTGCCATCTTGAGATGTATTTTTCTCCCTCTTTTTTTGATGTTATGATTCGCCTTGTTGTCCACCTCGTGAGGGAAATTAAGATCTATGGTCCTGTATTTCTATAGTATATGTATCTATTCAAGAGATACATGGGTATTTTGAAAAAGTACGTAAGGAATCGACATCGACCCGAAGGTAGCATTGTAGAAGGTTATTCAACAGAAGAGGCGGTTGAGTTTTACACCAACTACCTGACCGGTGTGTCTCCTATTGGTGTTCCAAAATACCGATACGAGGGAAGACTCCAATGAGTAGGGACAATTGGTTTGAAAACCATATTTGCTGATACATATGAAATAGAAAAGACACATTTTATTGTACTACAGCACATGGCAGACGTTGCTCCCTATGTGGATGAGCACATGACAATCCTTCAACAGCAGAACTACACGAGAAGTCAAAAGTGGTTGAATAACGAGCATAATCGTTCTTTTACAAGATGGCTTAAAGAAAGAGTAAAGGAACATCCCGAAAGGTCGCCCGTAGATGAAATTGTCAAGCTACTGGGCAAAGGACCCCAAATTGTTGTTCGAACATTACAAGGATATGAGATTAATGGATATACATTTTACACTAAATTACAAAGTGATAAGAGTGCGATGCAAAATAGTGGGCTGACGTTGGTGACGACCTCCGAAGAATTCGATAGATCCGGGAATGCCCGGGCTGTAATAGCATCAAAGTCATATTACAGTGTCAATGGGAGCTTATTTACAGTCCTCGCCTCAATATTCCCTTGTTTCGGTGTCAATGGGTCGAAGACCGAGGTGTTAAGGTTGATAACAACGGGTTCACACTCGTTGATTTCAACAAAGCCAAGGTATGTCGATGATCCGTTCATACTAGCCAAGCAAGCCACACAAGTTTTTTATGTCACTAACCCAAGTGATGCTAGGTGAAGCATCATCCTATCGGGAAAAAGAAGGATTTTAGAGGTTGAACACTACTATAATTCGCACTTTTTCCGTGGGTCAAATTATGGCTTTTTCCGTCTGCGTACCCTTGGAACAAGCCCTCAAATCGTCATTTCGGTGGGTCACCCTCAGAAATACTACTGTCAGAAATAGGCTCGATCGAAATATCATTTTCCTTGACTTTTTCTGTCGGCTACCCTTGGAAAAACTATTTTCTGACTTTTTCCGTGAGCTTACCCTCAGAAGTACTACCGTCAGAAATACTTTGACATCCGGCCCATGAGCTCATTATTTCCAAGGGCAAAGTGTAAAGGTCCCACTGTATTATTTCTAAGGGTAGCACATGTGGGTCCCAACAGGTTATTTCCAAGGGCAGCGCATGTGGGACCCACCGTAGTATTTCCAAGGACATCATATGTGGGACCCACCATGTTATTTTCAAGGGCAACGTGTGTGGGTCCCACAGTAATATTTCCAAGGGCAACATCTGTGGTCCCACCGTAGTATTTCCAAGGGCATCGTGTGTGGGACCCAACGTAGTATTTCCAAAGGCAGTGTGTGTAGCATTTCCAAGAGCAAATTGTATTCGTTTTTCCGTGAATATACCCACGGAAATAACTTGAATGACATTGAACATGTACGCTCTCATCTACAATCTTGCCTGTACCAATCAGATACAATCCTCCAGATACCAACCAGGTACTATATTACATTCCCTACTAATACCCATTAAAACATATAAACAGAAACACATTTATAATGAGATCTAAGGAAAGCATTTAACATTTAATAAGCATTAACATAACATATATAGTGTTCATATATGGAATGCACTTGCATTTCCAACTATACCAAAATATAGACACCAGTTAACCAAAATATACCATATTGTAGTTGTAAGCTAGAGAGGCAGGTTCACGTTGAAGCTAGACTACATTGTATCAAAATGCCAAAAACATTACAATAGAAGTACTAAAAGAAAACTTCTATATATACCCTCATTTAAGACGACTAACAAAATAATAATTAGAATTGACTACATTTGCAAAAATGATTTTACAAGAATGTAGTTGCTCTTCCTTTTATCTTGCTATGTTGTTCTCGTTGCTGTAAAATGAGAAAATGAGTTAGTTTGTTTTGGGTTGGTACAAGGAGAATTGTCACTACTAGAATATCAACTTTTTCCATGAGCCGAAAAGGTTAATTTTGGCAAGAATTTTCAAATGAGAGGAATTGTACCTAAACTCTTCCTTTGAACTGAACCAACTTAGCTTTCACCCTATCAACTGAACAAAATCCCCGAAAGCTGTGATTAGGAGATGCACTTTTCTCTACTTCATTGTCCTTGTTGAGTTCAATAGTACCGAGCCATTGCAACCCTATGTCACATAAATATTTAATGATTAATTTAGTTAGTTCCTTTTCTTCTTCTTTTTTTCGTTTTGCTAGACACCTTTACTTGAAGCGTGACCTCAACCACTTTTTGGCCGGCAATGATAAGTGATAACCATAAGTGAATATTACATTTCTTTTAATATATTAAGTGGTAACAGTGTCATAGCAGTGGCTATTATGTACTATATTTATTCTGAACTTAAAGAGAGAAAAAATAATTCAATAACAACACTATCTTGGCATCACCGACTCTTGGATTGTCTGCATGTACAATTCTTTTCTGTTTACATCAGGACCATTTTTAAGATCCCTAATTTCAAGTAAAAAATCTGAATGACAACCCGCATCTGAAATTGCTTTAAATTGATTTGCTCCTTAAATTGCTTTGGTTCAACTTCCAATACATACAATAGACAGAACTATAAAGGAAAAAAAAAGGAATGGTAAACAGAATATGGTCGCACCTTTCACAATAGTGTCTTGGAGTATCAGGGAGATGCTATTGGGCATAGCATCTGCATAAAAAAAAGGGATTAGTTATTGTAGAAAAATGAAATTAATGCATAACAAAATTATCCTTAAGAAAGTACTATTCACAACCTTACTAGTATCATAAAAACAAAGTACTATTCTCTGAGATCTCTTTCTCTTTCCACATCACTGGAGAACAAAGCAACAAATATAAGAGGCGCATCACAAAATAAGATACCAGTAAATCAATTTGTCAGAACCAGAACAAGAATTATAGCTTGCTAACCATAAACAGTCAGAGTATAGATAGAAATAATCTTTGCTCTTTATATAAGCAGATTTTGTATAATAGAATTTGATCAGTACGAAATACAATGAATGAATTATAATATTCAAATTATCTTCTCAATTTTATATAACATATTTTGTTGTAAGTGAATCTGACAGGATAATAGAAAAATGCAAAAATGCAAGTCGACCCTAATATTTACATTATTTTTTTGCACAACTCACAACTGCATTCTACCTGTTATTCAAAGCAAGCACAATTACTTATGCACCTATTTTTCAAAGCAAGCACAATTACTTATGTGGAGATATTTCAAGTTTGGATAATCTGCTCCCAAATTCAACCAATTAGGAAGGTGCTTAACTAATTACACAAAATAAAAAAAAGACACAAAAAAATTTCTACATGCCTTTACTCTACGAGAACAACAACCAATAAGTAGCTATAGAAAAAACATAAGAAGATTAGAACTGAATTTTTTAAATGCAAATTGAAAGACAAAAACAACCTCACAGTCTGTAAGAAAAAGATGATGTCTACTGCACAAAATGATTTTATAACACACATAATCTGAAAAAAATACTTGGAGACTTAACTTCCAGTAACATTGTTGAAACTCTCAACTACCTTTACAATATATCAATTGAAAATAGTATCTTCACAATATATCAATTTAAAATAGTGGTCTTCAAATTTTACAATTTTAAGTTGAGATGCATGAGGTAGCATCCCATACAGACTAATTTAAGTGAAACACTCAACCAAATCTCACTTTTCTTGAGACAATCACATAAAATGCAATCTGAAACGAAAAAAAATATAACCTGGAGGAGAACTTATCTGGCTACGATGGAGGTCGTTGATCGCTGAGAGAAACGAAAAGCACCGGAGTGTGTAGATCATTAGAGGATGAGGGCTTGGATCGGAGTGTGTAGATCTGATTTGGGGAGTGACGGAGCGGGATAGTGAAATTTCGGAGGGAAGTGAAAATGGGAAATACTCTCGGAGAGCGGGATATTGAAATTTCAGAGCGGGACAGTGAAATTTGGAAACGAGAATTTTAGGGTTTTGACACGATTGTGCTCGATTTACTTAGGGTGTAGAGAGTTACGGAGACGAGAGATCTTCAGATTGGTATTTGAGAAAAAAAAAAATGAAAGAATAACTCTGAGGTAACATAATATTTGTGTTTAGATCTGACCGTTTGATCATTAGTATGCACAAATATTAAAGGAACATGTGTATCATCTGGCCTCGTATTTAAACCTAAATATTATGTTACTTAAGAGGGATCCCTTTTTCATTCTCTATTCATCTCTGATTCATAATTAATATATAATATAGATGGTCATATCATTGATAATCAGAACATCACATTTTCAATCAGACGGCTCTGATTTGTCAATGTATAAATTAGATAGTAATTGTGCAGCAAATAATATGAAAAAAAATTAAAAATATATGCCCTAATTTTTTATATCTTTTATGGCTAAAATCATACTTATAAATGTCATGTTTATAAAATTTCATTGTTATTTGCCTCTTAAAATTTAGTCAATAATTGGAGACCGTTCATTTTCACCCAAGCAATCGACGATCGATCTGTAATGAAATTATTCCAAATTTATATTAAAATGATCAAGGCAAAATATTGAACACAACTAACACATAATTTATGAAGATTGGTTACGTTTGAGTTTCGATCCAACGTGAAGTGTTCATAGCCCTTCGATGTTTTAGTTTTCCGTCAACCGGATGAATTGGTAAATAAACATAAATTTTCATCAAACTTTGATACAAGAAAATAAATGCAATACTCTTTAATTTCAACAGTTCCGAACAACCAAAAGACGACGTTTTTTTTGTACGTCTTCATTAACTCACAAAGCTAAAGTTTACAAACACAAAACATAAACTCTAGCTTTGTGAGTTAATGAAGGCATACGGAAAAACGTCGTCTCTTGGTCGATTGGAACCGTTAAAATTGAAGAGTATTGCATTTATTTTCTTGCATCAAATTTTGATGAAAATTTATGTTCATTTACCGATCCATCCGGCTGACAAAAAAACTAAAACATCGAAGGGCTATGAACGCTTTACGTTGGATCGAAGCTCAAACATAACCGATCTTCATAAATTATGTGTTAGTTGTGTTTAATATTTTGCCTTGATCATTTTAATATAAATTTGGAACCATTTCATTACACATCGACTGTCGATGATGGATAATGTGAAAACGAACGGTCCGCAATTATTGACTCAATTTTGTTAGCAGAGCAGTTTTCATTTTATGCAGCTCACAGACTATATAATTTAAAGAGTGTTCAATATATTTAATACACTACTTGAAGCTAAAACTGCTCTGTTAAAATATGTACTTAAGAATTTTTTTTGTTCCCACTGCATCCAGAGAGGATTGCAAAATTCATCTTTTCTCTTTCACTGTTTATTTCTCTTCTCCCGGCATGGATCCGTATTCTCTCACTCAGAGGCTTTCTCTCACTTTACGGTTTGAGATTAATTCTCAGCCACTTTACGATTCGGACTTGCTCAAGAGGCAGTATTATTGAACTTTGAGATTCGTGCCAAGTTAAAAGTAATGGTCCGGATCCACTAATTAGAAAAGATTCCTCTGTGTAGTAATGGAGAGGATGTGAACTCTCACGGCCTTCCCCTCCTCTCTCCTCAGATTTTTCCCCAAACTCAAAACCCTCATCTCTCCTCTTCGTATCCTCCTCCGTCTCTTCTCCTCTCTCCTTACTGTATCGATCAATCATTCAATCACACTTCGACTCTTCCCCTCTCTCAGACTCTCATGTGCGCCTCACAGACACCCAATCGCGATCTCTTCCCCTCTCCCTCTCGCCGCATCTCCTCCGGCGCGTCACCCAGTCGGAATTAGGTAGTTGTTATTTGTTGATTTAGAGTATTGTTTCTCTTCTGTAGTGTAGGTAGGGTCTCAATGTGGTCTTATATTTGGGTGCTAGTTATTTAATTATTTAAACTTTTGATCTCTTAGTTAACCATGATGCACCACCAACTATAATTGATGTTAAATCCAGAAGAAAAGGCAATGGAGGCAGTGACTGATCTTGAGATCCCCAGCACGCCAATCTAATATTTTGATAGTTTTTTTCTTTATCTTAGGTTGAGGCAAAAATCAGATATATTTCCTCTCTTACTTTTAAGTTGGTTAATTTTTGTCAAAATTGGCGATAATGATACAGAATTAAGTTGCAATTGGTCAAAAATGCACATTTTTTATGCCCAAATTATTCTTGCTGTAGTAAATATCTATTTTGTGAGTTGTTGGAAAATATACTTAAAGTAGGAAATGCTATCATATAATTCCATTTATGCCAGGAATAGATAATACACAGCCAGCACAAATATATATCCTCTAAGGTAAACATACTGGTCATTTGCTTCAAATATATATCCTCTATATTCAGGAGTTTTAGACTAATTCGTTACCACAGTACCGGCTCCACAGTATCGTGCTTAATCTGAATTTTTAAAAGTATTGGTCTTCTACGTGATTTGTTTACCATTTAAGTTGCTATAAAGCTCACACTAGAAAGAACAAGTCAGGTTGCTATAAAGTTCTGACACTTTGCTTTTTGTGACAGTGCCTATTGTTTGTGTGGTACTTAATTTCCTTATGGACATTTCTCTTATTTTGATTAGGAGTAGTGATCTGTGTTTTAAGCACCAAGCACATTTACAATCTAGTGAGCTTAATTCTAAGTTTCATTCAAATTCTCTCTTTCACTCGCTGAACACCTTAATTCTAACTTTCTGTTCGATTTTGCTACCCTCTTGCAGTTGTGTGATTTGCTTCTTAGTGAAAAGAGAAGAATTATCCTTGCTGCCGTCCGAAGAATGCCCCTTGCCGCAGCTGCCGACATCGCGTCTCTCCTGCACCAGGTTGGTCTCAATCTCTCCTACAAAACTAAGTGCACGCATAGGTTGATACAGATCTTATCCTAATACCTTTCATGTGATGTCGAGGAGAAATAAGTCGATGCACAGTTGCACACATCATAACAATAATTACTAGGACTTAGATCGTGTCTCATCACGGGCATCAGTAGAGTAGAATAGCAAAAGTAATTTCAGGACACAATAACCTTCAAAAATAGAACTCATGATGTACCGGGACCTAGTAATGCAATGCTTGATGACCTATTAATTTTTCAATCTTGTTGTCTCGAATCACACAGTAGCAGTGGTGTCTTCATGAGTTCATTTTTTTATGATCCTAACTCTAGTCACATTTTAGCATGTTATTTTGGCTTCACGCTATTAAATGATCCTAACTCTAGTCACATTTTACCAGTATGAGATTCAACAGTTTTTTAAAATTGTTTAAAAATCCCAAGAAATAGAATATCCAATGTAGTAATGTCTAGCATGCTGTTCTTCATCCATGGGTGTGGTTTGGTGTAAATCCATGACCTATAGCTGTACCTACCGTTCTACTTTGTTTGGACTGTTTTGAATAGACATGAAGAATACAAGTTCATTTCTTATCAGATTTTAAGTTTGGGTTTTGGATTGTAAATTATACACAAGATCAAGATCAAGGAAGAAGAACATCATAATTTCTTTAAGAAAGCACATGGACATGTATGCCCCCAATAAAAGAGTTATATAATGAAACATTTTACAATGTGACCAAAATTTTACAATTTCTTGATATAGACCAGCATATGGAAATGTATGCCTCCAATAAAAGAGTTATTTTTTAAGCTGAGCCATGTATTAAGGAGTTCAAAGTATTACCCCTATGTGCATCGTTCATAATTTATATATGGCTCAAAGTCTAATTTCGTTATGATAAAGTTTCATGGCCGTAGAAAAGCACTCACAAAACTAATTACTTTTTCCAATGGATTTCTCTTTGGTACCAACAAAACCTTGATCACCCCCTTCTCAGCAGTAGTATTATTCCCTCTCGTGTCCTCAATTGGTACCAAAAAGGTGCACATAATGTTGTTGCAATTTGGGGGTAGATGTCCTTTAAATCTGAACGAGGAGAGTGGAAAAAAAGGAGGAGAGATAATTGTCCTTTAATCTAAGCAAATATACGGTGTCCTTAATTTGGAGGTAGTCATGAATGAATGTTGTTGCAATTCTCTCCTGATAGTTACTTTGAATTAAGAAAAGACAGCATGATATACTGACATGACACTTCCTTTGTGCTTTATTAAATTCTAGTTGAAGAAAAGAAAATATATTATTCCTTCTCAACTCAACTAGGATATTATGATAAAGAAAATTGTAATAGCAAGTTAGCAAATAAAGTATATTTTATGCTTTTCTTTTTCAGACAGGAGGCCGTGTTCTTGATTTCATCGAGTGCTCATCTCCTATCAGACTGGTAGAACTGAGGCAGATAAGGTTGGTTGGCCTTTCGCTTAACCCAATAAGCCCATCTACTGATCTCTTGAAGAATTGTTGTTGACTTCTATTAGAAAGAAAAATCAAGTGGCGGTAACAAATTAAAAAAAAACTGAAGGTGATGTAGCTACTGTGTCATTTATTTTCGTAATTACCATTGTATAATTGCTTCATTATAGTAATTACTGTATACCTTGTGGCTATTTGCCATGTGTAAAAGAAGAGATATTTGAGACCATGGCATTGTTTTGATATTTTATTTATGAATCCCTATTGTTTCTTATTCTTAAAACACCAAGTTTTTTATACAATTATTTTTTGTTCTTATTGTTTGCTTGAAGACTCTTTACTGTCAAGTACTGCTACAATTATTTTGTTATCAATAGTGATGATATTATTAAATCAATATCTTAAGTGTTTTTTTTATTA
This sequence comes from Carex cristatella, assembly GCA_024447775.1. Lineage (NCBI taxonomy): Eukaryota > Viridiplantae > Streptophyta > Magnoliopsida > Poales > Cyperaceae > Carex > Carex cristatella. The sequence continues at coordinate 3,679,186 of JAJHPF010000013.1, read as the reverse complement.
ATTAAGATGTGTTATATAAATTATTTTGTTTTAGTAATTACTGCATGTCATTCTTGGATGATATTCTATGTTAATTGAATGTTCAACATTCAAAGGGATATCTCAATAAATAGAGATGCTTCTGTTTCCAGGAGCTAAACATTTCCAACGGCAGACTCATGAAAATAATTACTATAACTATAAAATAATATTAACTGTATCAATGAAACATTTCCAAGGGCATAGTAGCCAAGTATTTCCGTGAGCCTTCCTTATAAAATAATATAAACATAATAATATAATATAAACATAATAACCAAAACATTTCCAAAGGTAGCTCATGGAAATAATGTGTTACAACTTCCAAAACATTTCCATGGGCTATCAATAAAAAAATAGTATTTGGTTTGTTTGGCGGGTTATGAGTCATCTAGAAGTATTTCCAAGAGCAGAAAGGTGACATTTCCAAGGGCGGGCGCAGGGGATTTTCATGCGCAACAATTTCCGTCGGCCTGCCGTTGGAATTATTCAAGTGTGTCAGAAAACACCATTCTATTTCTGACGGCCTCTTTTGCCCTTGGAAAAAGCTAATTCTGAGCATGGAAAAAGTGCGGATTCTAGTAGTGGAAAATGTCATGGACGAAGAAAAGTATGACCAGTTCGAAGAGATACCTCCATTTTGTACCGATGTGCCAACTGAGGTACCAACAGGTGAAAAACAAGAAGAAGCGAACTACACGAGATCTGATCACAATAAGGGATTATGGGCCAATGTACAAAAAGTGAAAAAAAAAAGAGAAAAAGAAAGAAAAAAGTCACTGTGTAATATTTTTTTAATTATGTAATATTTTTTAGTTATGTAATATTTTCTAATTATGTAATATTTTTATTTTGCATTTTCCATTATGATTTTATAACAAAAATATACATCTCAGACATTAGTTACACTATACACAAAATAAAGATTTTATAAAAAAATATTTTATTATTTTGTTATTAATTAAATATCATATTTTGTACTTATTTTTTCAATATGATTACTAAATATCATTTTTGTACTTATTTCTTTCAATATGATTGTTAAATATCATATTTTGTTAGGATTTTAATAATCAGATTATTTTTTTCCATATCATATTTTGGAATTATTTAAATATAAAAATGAACCTCATTTAATTAATTGTTTTATATTCATACACGGATATTAATTGAACCGTGTGAGAATCACTCTTCCTACACGGTTATTGAATTAAATATCCGTGTAGGAATGTTAGAGAACTACACGGATTCTCAATACGATTACTTATTTTTTCAATATGATTACTAAATATCATTTTTGTACTTATTTCTTTCAATATGATTGTTAAATATCATATTTTGTTAGGATTTTAATAATCAGATTATTTTTTTTCCATATCATATTTTGGAATTATTTCAATATAAAAATGAACCTCATTTAATTAATTTTTTTATATTCATACACGGATATTAATTGAACCGTGTGAGAATCACTCTTCCTACACGGTTTTTGAATTAAATATCCGTGTAGGAATGTTAGAGAACTACACAGATTCTCACACGTTTTTTTTATTTAAATAGCCGTGTATATATATTAAAAGAGCTACATGGATTTATAGTTAAAAATATGTGTAGGAAAGTTCATTTAGGGTTTTAATACTTCTTCCAACACTGTTTTGATCACTCTCTCTCTCCTCTGGATAGTTCAAAGTTTTTCCTCTCTTGATTTACTCTGAGATGGAGGATTCAAAGTCTTTCCTCCATCTCAGAGTGAAATCAACGGAGGAAAATTCACAAGGAAGAATCCTCGTATTGGAGGTGGAGGAAATTGTACTAAATCCTCCATCTCAGAGTAAAATCAACGGAGGAAAATTCAGTAAAATCAACGAAGAAGAGTACTCATCATCATCCAACTGTGTAATATTTTTATAGAATATTTTAATTATGTAATATTTTTCTAGGGGTTGAAAATGTCGTGAACGAAAAAGAGTACGACCAGTTCGAAGAGATCTGATCACAATGAAGAACAAGAAGAACAAGAAGAACAAGAAGAACCTCATCTATATGATATATGATATAAAAATAACCTCATCTAATTAATTTTTGATATTCATACACAGATAATTAATTAAAAATCCGTGTATGAAAGTATGAGAGTTACACAGATTTTAAGCTCAATATCCGTGTAGGATTCCCCGCGGATGTGAAATTTTATTAAATATGGTATAACATAAATATTCCATTATATTGTATATCTCCTACACGGATATTTAGTTAAATATCTGTGTAGGGTTCTTGGAAAATTTTACTTAATATGATATACTATAAATATTTTATTCTCCAAAAAATATGATATTCTTTCAATTTCATTTAGATATGAACTTTGTAAATATTAATTTCTTGCTAATTTATGTATTCATTCTTATACACTATTTACAAATAAAAATATTCATCACTGGGTTAGAAATATTAAATATTAACAAATTTAAAATTATACATCTAATAAAGAAAATTAATATAGAAGAACAGAAATGTAAACAAGTAAACTTTCATATATTACTGGTAAATAACTTCACAAAAGTGACTAGTATAATAACTACTACGTACAAAAAACTGATATAATAGAACCCAAAAAAAAAAACTCATACAATAACCCAAAAAAAACTCTAAACAACATTAGCCTTCTTTGTCCTACGAATGTAGGGCTTCGGTGGCGGATGACCCCTGGGCATGGGCGACTTCGTAGTGGTGGCCATGGCCAACTTCTGGGATAACCTGGTGGTGGTCGTTCGTAACCGGGTGGGATTTCAGGCACGTTTTCTGGGATTTGTGGCACCGGGAGCTCAAGTGGTTCTTCTTTGACTTGAGCCATTTTTTCAATAAGAAATATATAGATTCACAGTGGTGGCCAGGGCCATTTTTAAGGTTATATAAGGTTTAAGGCGACTCTTCGTTTTTCTATAATATTTAATATTTCTAATTCACAGTGATGAATTAGGACGCGCATTCCCGCTACTAATTTGGTCTTCACGAACGGATATTTATATAAAAAACCGTGTATGAAAGTTTTGAGAGTTACACGGATATCTAATTAAATATCCGTGGGCAAAGGGTATCCTACACGGATTTTTAATTAATTATCTGTGTAGCTTTTCTGCTTTTCTTATACGGATATTTAATTACATATCCGTGTAGGGAAGTTCAACAGGCTTATTCCTTCATCCTATACTCTAATTTTTGAAAATTTTTCTAAGTACCCGACTCTATCGTCCCTCAACTTCTCTGATTTTGAAAACCTCGACTGATCCGCCGCTGCTCCTCCCTCTGCGCCGCCTCTCCCTGGTGCTCATCGGCCTCCGTTGGTAATAAAAATAACCTCTATTCTCTCTCTATTTCCTCCTTCTTTGGGCATTTCTGATTTGAACCACCATTTAATTGTTGATTGTTTGTTCACCGTTTTGGTAGGGTTTTGAAATTAGGGTACTTAGTTAGGTTAGGAGCATTCTGGGCACTTCGAAGATGAAGAAGAGCAAGGTATAGTCCAGGAGGAATCACAAAAAAAGATGAGAGGTCCGACGACGTGCAAAACCACGTCAGAGAAAAAGCAATTTCAAATCAAGTTCAAGAAGAACGGGTGTGCGACGGGGAAAAACATGATGAATTACTCAAATTGATGCAGCCATTTCGCAAAGAGGAAGGTTCACATCAGAATACCCACTTGGAAGGCGATCAGCAAGGAGGAAAACCAAGAATGGTGGGAGATGGTGAAGGTAATTTCTACATTTCAATATTTCTTTTGATTGCTACATGCATGAATTGAAATGACATTTGTTTTGTGTCAATCAGGCTCAATAGAACATCAAAAATAATATGGGGAAGAAAAAAACATTGCAGATAATGAACAATGGGTCGAAGCAATTCAAGAGCACACTCGTGACCAAATGGATGAACAAAGGGAAGAGTCCGGTCGGACGCTGGAGAGGGTTGACCTAGGAGGTCTGGGACGACTTCGTAATGATGAAGCAAACCCCCGAGTTCTAGGTAACTAAATTTAAAAAATTGTAACTCTGTTTTTTATCGATTGATCATTTTTTCTGCCTTACACTAATTGATTGGCTTTGATTAATGAAGACTGCAAGTGAAAGGGGCAGGAGAACTGTTGCCAAGAACAAGTACCCGCACCATTTAGGCTCAGGCGGGTACGAGGGTAAGTCGGAAGAATTTAAGAAGATATTGGAGGCAAACAAAGATTCCAACTTACCGGTTGTAAAGATCAACAACCCTAGGGGGAAGGATTGGTTCATGGCAAGATCTGAGATAACAGCTGATGGGAGGATTCGACTGCTTGAACAATTGCAGCCCATGGCTCAGAAAATGGTACTGAATTCTTGTTATAACTTGCGTCATTCAAACAAAGTTATAACTGCCTCCATTTAATTAGTCTTGTGTTTTATTCAATTTTTTTAACAGTTGGAGGTGCAGGAGGAGGTCACTTCGGGTGCCCGCACAGTCTCGAGGTAGCATGACGCATTGTCTCAAATGCTGGAGAATCCAGAACACCCGGGTCGGGTTAGGGGTGTGGGGGTCCACGTGGGCTTCAAGGATGTCTTCGGAGGTTCAAAAAAAGAGGAAAGCGTGAAAAGCAAGATGAAAAGATGGAGCGACTCCGTCAGCAAATGCAAGAGGATTACGACGCAAAGCTGGTGTTGATGGAATCAAGAATCTACAACCGCATAACCTCTCAGTTTACGCAGCCATCCGAGCACCCACCTCCCATTTCGCCAGGATTTCGGCGCAGCAGTCAAGCATCCGGCACCTGGGGAGACGCGTTCGATAATCTAAAGGTAATACTAGTTCATAATCACAATTAATTAATTACTACATTTTTTATTTATTGTTAGGTACCATTTCCTCTTAAAATGACTACTTCATGATAATTGCAGAGCACTGCCAAATGCCAGTTGGTCCTTTGGGTCGGTACTGTGCCCGTCACCGTTGCTAAGGGCTTCGTACATCCAACATCGACACATGTGGCCATGATCAGCTCGGTCCCAAAAATGCTTCGGTGCAGGTTGACTTAGTCATGCCAGGATGGTCGCACATACCTCTTCCTGTCCCGAACGAAAAAATGCTCATTCTGGATGATGCCCGGATGTCATCTATCCCATGGCCCAAGAGTCAGATCATTTTGGAGCAGGTAATATCTAAACAATCAATATCTTTTGTTACATTCAAATCTGCTCTTTTGAAATGCTGAAATTGATTTAAAATTTAATACAGGATCAGGAGAGCCATTTATCATCGGTACACACGGAGAGAGAGATAGGCGTCATGACTAATGCGATCGTTGCGACTGATGCGATCGTTGCGACTGATGCGATCGTCGCGACTGATGCGCCAGGATCATCACACCGCTCTCTGATCACCGCACAAGAATACAACCTTTTGCCCAGGGATTGTCATCGCCTCCATGACAAATTGATCATGGCACCCGACGGCATGGTGGAAATCATGATCATCATCCCACCGGAGATGTTTCTGCATGATTCATCTACTGTGATGATATCTTTGAAGTACTTTCAGGATATTTTTCATGCCTCGGGTAGCGATAAATGGCTTGAGGTGTCTCACATCACCATTTTCGCTATGTAAGTGACCAAAATTTATTTATATCAGATGTGTAGCACTGAAATATATGTTCTAATTTAATATGATGATTTTTCAGGAAGTTGAACCGAACTGTTGAATCATGGCCGCTTGAACATAAAAAGAAGTAGAGTATATTTCTGGATTCCGACAAACTCAATGCCACGATGGTGGAATTATATTCTAAGGAAACAGTCGACTACCTGTGCCGAGCAATGCACCATTGCGACGCGGTTGGAAAGAAATTCATTCTCGTGCCATACCACTAGTGGTTAATTAATTCTAACCTTCAATTTTCAAATTATGTATTATTTATATTTTATTTTAAATAATTACAAAAATGAATTAAATGTGATTATAATTGTGTTTATATTTCTCATGCCACAGCAAACATTGGTGTTTTCTCATCATCGTCCCTACTGTAAATAGGTGCTATTGCATGGATTCTTCAAAGCCCGTAGAAAAAATTCAACTACAAACGGCCAAAAAGATCATCAAACTTATTAAACAGTAAGGAATAATCCACTTGTTTGATTTTTTTTCAATTCTAATTAAATTGTGTATCAAAATTGCTAATTACAATCACTTAATTTTGTAAGGGCTTTTAACAAATATGTTAAAGAGGGAGGACAACAAACCCAAGAGTCAGATAAAAAAAATAAGATGACTTGCGGGTGGTTAACGGTGAGCCCTCTATAATTATTTTATTTTATGTCATGTTCAAAAAATTATTGTCATTCTAACATATATAGGCCGATCAATGTAAATTTTCAGTGCTCGCGACAGAAGGAGACATGGGAGTGCGGTTATTACACGAAGCTTTGCATGTTAAACTGGATCGAAAGAATACAGTTCAAATTTCCAAAAAAGGTATGTAATTCATATTAATTTTTCATTTTTTAATATCAATAGTAAATCTTGCATCTACATTTTCTAGTTACTAATCACCAATTTATAATTGTAGTTTGAATGGACAGAGGACCCTTACTTCAGGGAGGAAATCGATGAAGTTAGAGATATGTGGGCAAGGTTTTTTCATGCAGAATTTTGTAATGAATAATATGGATTTGTATAAATTAATTAGTGTATAAATAGTTTAATTAGTGCAACTTATAAATTACATTTTGGGAATCTGGTTTTTTAAAAAAAAGCTGCATATTTTAATAGCTAGCAAAAGTGGTGGCTAGCCAAAAACCAAAAAAAAATAATAATAATAAAATCCTACACGAATTTTTAATTGGAAATCCATGTAGGTCTCATGAAGAAATTTTTAAATAAATAAACGTACATTCCTACACGGTTTGTTAATTAAAAATCCTTTGGATTTGTACACGGATAAACCAGAATAGCCGTGTACAAATCTAACTGGAGCTACACGGATTTCTAATTAAAAAACCGTGTAGGAATGTTGATTCCTTCATGGTTTTTTTTATTTATGGTTTATCCGTGTCGGTTTTATGATAATTGCACACGGATAAATATCCGTTTGTAAAAGATGGCACTTTTCTACACCCTAACATCCTACACTGTTGGAAATCCGTGTAGCTCTTCGTGATTTATCCGTGTACAATCAGAATATTCTGTAGTAGTGTTCGTATCCGAAATAAAAAAACGGATACATATATGATTTTACCACTATCCGACCTGTATCTAAGTCATTTGCACCCCTAAATCCAACCTTTTAAAACTCAGATATTATATTCTAATTTCAGGGTTTTACAAGGGTTAAAATCAAGGAAAAATTTCTTGTGTGCCCATACAAAAAATTTATATAGCCAATATCCCCATAGAATCATCAAAATAACCAATATCTCCATAAATATTTACCTTTCTTATTTCTATCCATCTGTCAGGGTTTTTGTCGGCAAGGTTTCAATTTTAACAGGGAAGAAGAAGAGTACGGAAACAAGAGGGATGATTTAATGAATTCGTATCCTCTGCATTAACTCAAAAGAGAATATTTTGAGTTAATGCATCTGAACCATTTGATCTACTTTAAGATTTGTGCAGATTAAATATGTACTAATATTAAAAGGTCTTTGTTAAAATTAGACGGTCGGATTGGCTCTGTTTAAAATGAGACGACTGAGATGAATTAACTCAAAAAATTCACTTTTTAGTTAATGCAGAGGATACGTGTTCTGATTTAATGGCCCCGGTGTTGATGCGGATAGCAGCAGTATTATAATTGGAGAATTAGGATCTTATTTTTCTTGTCTGATAGCAACATTATTTTTTGGGCTTGTTCTCGGGAAGTCTTGGGCTTACTTTAAAAAAGATTACTTTGCATGATGCAACGAAAATTCATTTAATCTTAAAGATACGGCCAGCCCAAAAAATATTTAATCTTAAAGGGGTCGTTCGGCAACAAAAAATTAAGAGTGAAGGATTAAAAGCTTAAGGAGCGCTAAGGAACCGATGTTCGGTTGTCTTATTCCATGAGTGAAGGATTAAGCGCTTAAGGAAGGGGGATGGATGCTTTAAAGTTCGGGCAGAGGATTAAGATCCGGGCAAAAGAAGGCTAAAGGAGGTAATCTTAATCCGCGCTAAGGAATCGGTGTTCGGCAGGATTAAGTTGCTAAGGAAACTTAAGGAAGCGGATTAAGTCTTAAGGAGGCTTAATCCTCTCCAGCTAAATAACACCAAAGATACCACCCAGCAGACGACCCTTCTCGTTTCTCCTCTATTAATTCACAAAACATACTTCACTCTATCTCTTCCGATCATGCCTTCGAAGCATCAGTAAAGAGTTCTAATCTGTAGAATCAGTTAGTCGAGGAAGAATCGGTGAAACTCAGTCGGTGAGTCTCCTCCGATTCAATTGTTCTTCCATGCAAAACGAGGCCAGTCCGTTTGGAAAATCGCTCAACAATCGGATTGTGCGCCTCTGATAGATTTTGCTTGATCTGGTAGCAACAATGGACTTTCGATTGATATGATACAAGGTCCTAATTTTAAGTAAGGTACTTCAGAAACAATTTCGAATAGGAAGTGAACTGGTCATAGCAGTTAATACCAGAACCAAAGCTCTATAACTACTTCCCATTTCATTCTTCTTTTATGCAAAAAGGCTTCAGTTGTAGCGAATTTGTGCAAAAACCAAAAAGTCCTTTACAAGCTACATTTTTAGTACTGAAAAAGGCTTATTCTATATTAACACATTCTTTCCTCTTTATGATTTCTAGAATCTAGACCCTCTTGCCTTGTCAGCCAATGGGTTGGTTGGAGAGGGAGAAAGCGACTCAAATGCACTTGTAAAGCCTTTCCGTCGCCTCTCCGGCCACCGCTATTTTGTCCATGTATGGTAGACGGTTTATCTCATTAGTTATAAGGGAAATTTATTGAAACATATTGTTGAATTGTACGAATTTTATTCAATTTGGATCTGAGGTTACTGTTGTACTTGTAGATAATGTAATCATTTCAATATGCCTGTGCTGGAAATGATTTTAACATGAGTGGAAAGTTGTTACTGTTACACGCGAAAATATAATTATGTAGTGATTTCTTAGAAAATATGTTATTATTAAGGATATGATGCAAATTTATTAGCTTACCTGAGACCATTAGATGTACTATTTCCCAAGGTGCGTAATATAGAATCACAGTATTCAAGGATTAAATGAATAATCCAAGTGAATTATAGGATCACAGTATTTCTTAAATGATTTTTTTACTTGTTCAGGATGTCATGCTTTCATCAAACTCGATGTATGCATTGTCATGCTCCGATATTAGGTTGAGATACTGTGGACAATATCGGGTGGAGGTTCTCTCTTTTGCAGTGTTTGAAACTCATTTCTGACAAGTGGTCTTGGAAAGGGGCTCTCCTCCAAAATTATTGTTTCTTTAACCTGTTAAGCATGATCAAGTTTAGGCTGAGATGTAAACAGAAAGAAGAGAAAGAAAGAGAAAGAAAGAGAACCCTGTAGGCTCCAAATTCTTTTCTTATTTTTTTATTGTTGTAATTAAAAATTTATGATTACACCAAAAACTATATAGAAATTGACTTGTCCATTTAACGTATCTATTGAATGCTGCTTGAGTGGCATTTGTGAATAGTATTTTTAACCATCAACTTAGTCTTTCCCTGCATACAATGAGAGCACTTAGCTGCCACTAGAAGAAGGGGACCGAATAAGAGGGGGGGAGGGCACTACTACTGGGGAAAAATCTGATAAACCAACAATTACTTCCTAATTGAGAGATAAATAAACCTCTTAGAAATTCACACTGGCGGCACAGCGGTATCTGGTAAGAAATTTGGGTGTTTGGAGATGAAACAGGCACAACAGGGCATTTGCTGGTTAGAGAAGAAGTAAGAAGTTGTCAGAGAGTTCGAGAGAAAATTGCATTTAGACCCCTAACCAATTCACTTTTTACAAAATGAAAAAGGGCAGGTAGATAGGTGCTTTTTACCTTTTTATAAATTAGGAGACTTTGATAACTTAATATGTTGTATTTTGCTTTGTAGGTTTTAAAGTACTTTGATGTAAATCTTAGACCTTTCAATTAATATATTACGCTCTACGGGTTTCTCTAAATAAAATCACATACATAATAAACACACATCAAATAAATCACAAAAGAACGAATGCAAAGGATATACAAGGAGACATAATGTGTTGTATAGAAGCTTCAGACTTGTGATTAACTAACCTGTGGTACTCTTGAAATGAAACCAAATAAATTGTAGTAATAATCAACACCTTTGAGATTGATGAATTGACACACAGTAGTGATTACGTTCTTTGCAAATAGAAGAAAAGCTAGGCACTTTTTCATCTGAAGTAAACTGACTTAATTCGCAAGGAATCCTCCAATGAATATATCTATGTTAAGTGTATTGTAGCTATTGATACGTAAGATTTGTTGAATTATTATTTTTTTAATTTGTGTTTATTTAATGAAAATATTTTATTTTGTATAAATTTTTTTCTATTATAATATGTTCCCGTTGCAATGCACGAGCACGATACTAGTATTTATATATGTAATTAGTTGATGAGAGATATTCAAAATAGTATATGGAATAACAACAATTGATGAAATTAAAAGTTTTATTACTTAAATATTAAATAATTAAAGTAAGTTGTTTTCATGTTGTTGATTTTTTCTTCAATTTTTTTTTTCATATTTATGAGACATATATGGAGCATTTGCCAAGATAATGGAGACTTTCATTTATTATAATAATGTAGATTTGTAAAAGTGTAATGTGAGTTGGATTTCCAATTTGTAAAAATGGAAATACTTTATTATAAATAGCAGGGAGCAATTAACACATATCAAATACGGTGAAAACTTTGCCTTTGGACGGATATAGTCCCAACGTCTTCGGACAATTTCTGAAAATTAATAATTTAGTGAACGGCTGTGGCGTGACGTCTCTTTAATTCTTATGCTTTATTAATATACACATTCTATGTTATTTTTATATTGAAATCAAGCGTACGTAGATTTGGTGATACACAATAATATTAAGAAAGTAAGTAAATGCAAAAACTGAATCATATTAATTAATCATCACTAGTAGTTGCTATACATGCACTAGTACAAAAAACCTCTTCATTGACCCTCAATCACCGACCGTTTTATTATGTAACAGTCAGTGTAGAGACTTTGTGGCAAAATTATAAAAAAGAACAACTTCAACACTGACTGTTCACTTTTAAAAACAATCAGTAAACTAACATTGACTGTTATTTTTCCTACCCGTCAGTGTTTCTTATATCCTTCACTGACCGTTTTTATTTAGAAACCGTCAGTGTAGAGCAGTCACCAACACTGACTGTTTTTTTAAGAGAAGCGTCAGTGTTGTCATAACTTTCACTGACTGTTTTTTTAATATAATAGTCAGTTTTGAGTAGTCATCAACACTGACTGTTTTTTTAAGAGAAGCGTCAATGTTGTCTAAACTTTTACCGACTGTTTTTTTTCATATAGCAGCCAGTGTTGAGCAGTCACCAACACCGCCTATTTTTTTATTAGGAACCGTTAGTGTTGAATAACTTTCACTGACTGTTCTTTATTTGGAATTCGTCAGTGTTGATACATTTTCACCGACTGTTTTTTATTAAGAAACCATTAGTGTTGATCACTTTCACCGACTGTTTTAATAAAAAACCGTCAGTGTTGATAACTTTCACCGACTGTTTTTATTTAGAAACTGTCAGTGTTGATGACTTTCACCGTCAGTGATTTGTTGGAATTCGGTGCTCTCATCAAATATTCAAATCATTCAATAAAATATGTATATTCAAAACATTAAAACTAAATTGCACCCACATTTCTCCAGTTCTGATACAAAATTGCACCCCTCGAAATTCAGTAATTTAAGTTAGTTCTGATACAAAAGGTTTATAAATTTTGTATTGTCTGTAGTTGTAGTTAATGTGAATTGACAAATTTGGAAGTCTCAATTGCAGTAGACATTTAATTAAAATTTGAACATTAGAAAACAACTTTTTTTCATATAAATAAAAATAACTAACCTCTTTTATAATAATAATAATAATAATAATAATAATAATAATAATAATAATTATCATAATAATAATAATAAAAATAATAATAATAATAATTTCTTATGAGAGGATAAACATTAAGATTGGAAGCATGAAAAGCTTTCATAAGAATATTTTGAATTTTGCATCATTTCTAATCTAATCCTCATGTAGGTTAAATCATAAAAATAATGATTCCAAAACAATTCTCATGAAAACGAACCACCATCACACTTAACTTCGCACATGAGAATATTATTTTAATTTTTTTAGAAGCTCTACTTTAATCAAATTATTAATTATCATATTCTATTTTTTTAATATCTTATATGCATATGTTTCCTTGGATTGTTTTTTACTGACAGTTTTTATTTAAAACTATCTGTGTTGCATTAATTACTGACTGTTTCATTTAGAACAGTCGGTGTTGTATTATTTACTGACTATTTTTTATTTAGAACCGTCGGTGTTGTATTATTTACTGACTATTTTTTATTTAGAACCGTCGGTGTTGCTCTATTAATCTATGGTCCAAAATTAAATTGCTCAAACCAATCTGATTGTGCTCATAAACGTGTTGATCCTAGATTTTTGTACTCTAATTTCTTTTCCATTTCTTTCTATTGAAACTCAACCTTTTATTCCGCTTAAGTGTCACTTAAGAGAATAAAAGTGAAATTCTTCAAGTTACGGTGATCTAGGGGTGTAAAGGGATCGGATATTGTTATTCGATCCGTATTTAAATTTGCAGATTCAGATATTCTGATACAATTATCATACAGATAATTGTGTATACAAATTTGGCTATAATTTATGAGAATATAGATACAATTTTAATTTAAGAAACGGATACATATTAACATATATAGGTACAAATAATTGTCCGTATTCATATTTTTAAATTTTTGAATATCAATTTGTTTTGGAATTATTCATGTTTAGTTTTTATATTGATGATTAATTTTTATTAACTAGATGCATATTATGTAATGAACAGTCAGTGTTGATAGTTTTGTCTACACTGACTGTTTTTTCAATAAAACAGTCAGTATTGCTTAATTAATTTAGGCAACTAACATCAAAATTTGACGTTAATTTTAAAAAATATTTTGTAATGAAAATTATATTAGTAATGTTTATGCAATAATTAATGTTATAACATGTTTATTGCTTAATTAAATAATTTTGACACATTAAATTATATAGCACTACTTGCATGTTGCATATATGACTCGCATCTTCTATTCATGAACATGAAACATAAACTCTTGTTTCGTGAGTTAACGAAGACACACGAGAATATGTCGTCTGTGGATCGATCAGAACCGTTTAAATTAAAGATCACTACATTTATTGTCTTGCATACAAGTTTGATCAAAATGTGTTTTTATTTACCCATCCATCTAGTTGACCGAAAATTGAAGCATCGTATGGTCATAAACACATCATGTTGGATCGAAGCTCATACATAATAAAACTTCCGAATTTTTATGTTGATTATGTTTAATGTTTTCTCTTGATCATTTTAAAACAGATTTGGAATGATTTCACTACAGATCGACTGTTGATTTTCCGGATGAAAATGAACGGTTTGATTCCAAACTACCTTTTATGATAATTTTATTATAAATTTTTCTATTTTTTTTTATTCACTGACTGTTTTATTTCGGAACTGTCAGTGTTGATACTTTTACTGACTGTTTTTATTTCAGAACCGTCAGTGTTGATATACAATATTAACTGTTTTTTAATTCGAAACAGTCAGTGTTGATATACTATACTGACCGTTTTTTTTATTAGAAACAGTCAGTGCTGATATTTTATACCGACAGTTTTTATTTCTGAGCCATCGGTGTTTTGTTCTGCACTGACTGTTTTATATTTTGTGAGCCGTAAGTGTTGTGGTTGATACAACGACTGTTTTTAATTTCAGAACCGTCGGTGATGTTTCATTTACTGACTGTTTTATTTTTATTTTTGGGATCCGTCGGTGTGTTGGCAATTTCATTTCCTAAATCCTTCCAAATTTCGTTTTGCCGCGCAAAAAATTAAGTTTCCCACTTAAAACTTCCCCTCAGCCAAACCCTTCCCCTCGGCGCAAATTCCCTCCGCTGTTTCTCTTCGCCAAACAATTGAATCTTTGCTGTTTCTCTCCGATGCCAAACAGTCCGCTACTCCGCTGTTTCTCTCCGCTCCGCCACCGGTCCACTACTCCGCCACCAGTCTGCTACTCCATCACCAGTCCGCTGCTCGCCACCATCGTGTTCTCTCTGCCACCAGGCCGCTTTTCTTGCTATTTTACCCCTGCCACCAGGCTGCTTTTCTTATGATTTTACCTCCGCTACCGGCCAATCACCACCCCTAAAATTGTAACTGCAGGACGTCTAAGGTTTAGGCTTATGGTTCGCCAAAGACCACCGGCCAATCCTGTTTTTTGACCCAATAGAAGAAAGAAGGAATTTAGAAGAGTATGAGTTTCGATTTAGGCTTATGGTTCGCAAAAGAGCTTTCAAACTAGCTGGTATTTCAGAAGATCGATGGAAACAAAGATCTCGCTGTAATTGGCTAACAAATGGTGATAGAAATACTCAATTTTTCCATGCTTTTGCCTCATCTAGAAAGCATAGAAATCGGGTGCTCAAGCTGGCCCATGGGGGAGCCGAAATTTCAGAGGCAAAACATATCTGTTGTGCTTTTAGAGATCATATGGTGGGGTTACTTGGTACTGAAGTTGATACTTTAACTTTTCAACCAACAGCTCTATATCATACTGGTACTAATTTGGATGGTTTAGATGGATATTTTACAGAAATTGAGATTTTCTATGCTATCAAACAATTAGCTAGAAATAAGGCCTCGGGGCCGGATGGCATTCCAAATGAGTTTGTGCAAACTTTTTGGCTAGAAATGAAAGAGAATATTATTTTAATTGTGCAGCAATTTTATTCCAATAACCTGGAGTTAAAAGGAATTAATAGGGCCAATTTGGTAATGATACAGAAAAAAGATGTGTCTGTGGGAGTTGGAGACTTTCGACCTATTAGTGTGATTAATTTAATCCCAAAAATCATTTCGAAATTGTTGGCAAATAGACTCAGTTACAAACTTTCAGATCTCATTTCGCCAAATCAAACAGCTTTCATCAAGGGGAGGCAAATTGCTGAAAATTTCAACACAACACGTGAGATCATTCACCATCTATCTAACTAAAAAAGAAAGGCAGTCTTCATTAAAATTGATTTTGCAAAAGCTTTTGACTCGGTAAGTTGGGAGTTTTTGCTCAATGTGATGAGGGCAAGGGGATTTCTTCCTAAATGGTTAAGTTGGATCCGAAGTTTATGGGAATCAGCTACTTCATGAGTTGTTGTTAATGATGAGATGTCGGAATATTTTGACCATAAGAGAGGTTTGAGACAGGGAGACCCGCTCTCTCCAATGCTGTTCAATGTGGCAGTGGATGTCTTGCAAATGATGATAGGTAAATTGAATCAAATTTTATCTAATTTTTTATCTCGCAGGTTGAGGGAAGCAGTGATTGCTTTACAATACGCCGATGATACGGCTATCATTGATAATGCGGATGAAGAGACCTTGATATCACTCAAAATCATCTTACAGATGTTTACGGCAATTTCGGAATTGCACATTAATTATGAGAAAAGTGTGTGGATTCCGATCAATATGCATGAGGAGGAATGCATATGTGCAAATCTGATTTTGGGTTGTCGGCGCTCTAATTTTCCAACAAAATATTTGGGAATGCCACTCACCATTAGAAAGCCAACAAAGGACTTGTTTATGCCATTAATACAAAGGTTTGAAAGCAAATTAGAAGGTTGGAAAGGCAAACTGATTTCAAGGGGCGGTAGGTTGCAACTCGTAAATTCAGTTGTTTCTTCAATCCCTATTTACTTCATGTCTTGTTTTCAATTGCCTAAATGGGTGATTAAGAGGGTGGATAAAATCAAGAAGAGGGTTCTTATGGGGTAAGAATGATAACAATAAAACTGGTATCTCTTTAATTAACTGGGATACGGCTTGTTTACCAAAAGAGTGGGGAGGTATGGGAATTTGCAATCTGAGATTGAGGAATATATCATTACTCTTGAGATGGTGGTGGAGGTTGCATACGAGTTTGAACTGTTTATGGACGGATAAGATGATTGTTCTAAAACAGAAAATGGATTTGGAAGGGGCTGTAAGGGGCTGTAAGGTGGATAAAGTCGGGTTCCTTCTTCTCGGGAGCCCTATTAGCCATGATTCCAATCTTTAAATGGGCTACTATTGAGGTGAGCAGTACAAATCAGATGGTGTGGCGTTGGGAAATCAATGGGCATTACTCGGCAAAGTCAGCATACGCAGTGATGGTAGGAGGAGGCAAGATTGCGTGGCCATATACTCATACATCACTACTACAGAATGATGCTTCCTACACTATGGTTGTACACGGATTTTCTCTGTTTTATGTAAAACCGTGAGCCAAATAGAATTTTTCTAATGATCAATGATATCTCTAAGAATCTTACACGGATATTTCATTGAAAAACAGTGTTTCAAAAAAGTCGTTTGAAGTTTACATTTCCTACACGGATATTTAGTTAAATATCCGTGTAGGAATTGTGCGAGAGCTACATGGATATTTATTTAAATATCCGTGTTAGGAGAGTTATTTGTACACGTATTTTTATTTAAATAGCTGTGTATATATGTCGATAGAGTTACACGGTTTAATATCTAAATATCTGTGTAGGAAAGGTCATCTAGGGTTCAGGTGATATAAAATGCTTCTCTTCCAGCACCATTTTGAACCCTCTCTTTACGAGTATCATATTTGGGGAGTTTAGGGACAATATGAGGCACATATGAGTTTAGGTCCTCGTGGCGCTTGCATCTATGGGTATGAAATAGACTTGCGGCAACCTAAAGAGGCATTAGGGCAAGGGATAGGTGCAACTTCCAGAACCTTCTCGAAGTTGCACGTGTCCCTTGCCCTAATGCCTCTTTAGTTGCTGCAAGTCTATTTCCTATCCATAGATGCAAGCACTTATGCACGAGGACCTGCAAGGTATATCTTAGCCAGCCTCGTCACAAAGAAGGAACCGAGGTCAACCAAGTGAGAGAGATGTGGGCAAGATGGTTTATTTTGAAATTTTGTAAAGAACAATATGGATTTCTATAAATTAATTAGTGTCAATATCAATTTCAATTGTTATATTATGTTTTGGGGATGTGTTTTTGGGGAAAAAAAATTCTGATTTTATATATAATTTAATTGAGGCTACCCAAAAAAAAAGGAACAATCCTACACGGATATTTAATTAAATATCTGTGTCGGAATGGTTTCTTGTGATTTTTTTTATGGAGAGCATTAATTTTACATTTTGCATTTTATGTCATATTTTGACAAGTTCTTTTTAGGAATTATAAATATTTTGATAAGTTCTTTTTTTATGGAAATCAATAAATTATACAAAATATAGATTATTAAAATATATATTTTATTAAAATTGAAGTAATATAAATATTTTATTATATTATTCATCATCCTACATGGATATTCACTAAAATTAGCAGTGATTAAATAGAATTAAGGGAGAAGAAAGCGTTTGAACTCCCGCGTGACGTTTGGACTACCGTAAGTAAACCCTAAACCCTTCAGATTCATAACGGATTTTGTGCAGAAATCCATGTAGCAATTTATCATCCTACACGGATATTCAGTTAAATATCCGTGTAGGATAGCCCACGGATGTGAAATTCTATTAAATATGATATAATATAAATATTTTATTATATTATTCATATTCCTACACGGATATGTAGTTAAATATCCGTATAGGATTCCCTATTTTTATTTTTTTTTAATTTAATATACTTTCAATTTCATATTTTGATTATTTAAATATAAAAATAAACTTATGTAGATGTTTTCATTGCTGTGAAGCTCTTTAAATATTCATTCTTATAAATTAAGAAATGCATTCATTTAGATATGAACTTTGTAAATATTAATTTCTTTATAATTTATGTATTCATTCTTGTACACTATTTTACAAATAAAAATATTTATCACTGTGTTAGAAATATTAAATATTAACAAATTTAAAATTGTGCAACTAATACAAAAAATAAATACAAAAGAACAAAAATGTAAACAAGTAAACTTTCATATATTACTACTGGTAAATATTACAAAAGTTACAAAAAAACTGATATAATAAAACTAAAAAAAAAAAAACTCTAAACAACAGATTTTTTCTTTGTCCGACGAATGTAGGGCTTCGGTGGCGGATGGCCCCTGGGGCTGCGATGTGGGCGTGTCGGCCATGGCCACCATGGCCGACTTCTGGGATAACCTGGTGGTGGTCGTTCGTACCCGAGTGGGATCCAAGGCATTGACATGAAATCCTTTGGAAGTGGTGGTAGTGCCTCAACAGGTGGTGGTGGTGGTGCCTCAACATGTTGTTCTTCTGTGACATGCGACATTTTTTCACTTAGAGAAATATAGGTTTAAAAGGAACCGATTCCGAAGATATATAGGATTTAAGGCGACTCTTCGTTTTTCTGTGTTTATTTTATGTATATTCAATTTTAAATTTGTTAATATTTAATATTTCTAATTCAAAGTGATGAATACATGAAATAAATAGAACGTGCATGCTTTGAAATAAATATCATCTTTTCCTACACGGATATTTACATAATAAAACGTGTAGGAAAAGAGGAGAGCTACACGGATATGTAGTTAAATATCCGTGTAGGATACATATTGCCATGAATTTGTAATAAAAATCCGTGTAGAAATCCTTGTAGCAGTTCAAAACCAGATTATGTCTTCAAAAATTTTCTAAGTTCCCCCAGTTCACTTCTTCCTCCTCAGATTTTGAAATTCTTCCATGTCCAAAAATTTATCAAAGTACCCTAACTTCTCTGAATATATATGTTGATATTTTATTATATTAAATATGATTTGAACGTTAATATCTATGTAGTTCAAAAATTTCAAATTATTTTTTTCAATTTCATATTTTGTTATTATTTTTATATTTAAAGATAACATTAGCTAGTTAGATTATTCAAAAATAGAAATATAAACAGAAATTTAAATATAAAACCATACATCACAGAAATAGAAAACATTAAAATAACATACACCGTACATCACAAAAATAAATAAAAAAAACTAGCTAGATATCACAGAAAAAAAAAACTATCTAGATATATAACTGAAATGAAAATACAAAATATAAAACCAACAAAATACAAAACATTTCCAACTAATTGCCGCGCCTTTTTTTCTTAGGGAAGTAGTTGATTCTCTTGCCTCCATCCTTGTTTACATTGTCCCAAATTCTCTTGCTTCTTCTCAAAGATAACCAAACATCCTCATCATCCATAGGACCTTCTGGACCGTAAGGCTCTTCATCAGAGAACTGGTAGTGATCAGATTCATCGGGGGATGATGTTCATTCAATTACGGGAGGCGGGGCTAAATGACTCCACTCAACTATGTCTGGATGTGAATCAAAGAACTGGAAGGTTTCAGATGGACCAGCGAGAGGAGGGTAACCTACGGGATGGGAAAACAGTGGAGGAATTATGAGAACCCAGTTGGGATTATCTTGGGGGTTTTCGGCCGTAGGATTTTCTACGGGGTTTTCAGATGATGGAGGAGTAGGATTTTCAGATAGAGGATTTTGTACTGTGGGCAAATTTTGGTTAACGCTAGGAGGACTCTCCATTTCGTTTTTTTTTTCCAGATGTAGTGCGATT
This sequence comes from Carex cristatella, assembly GCA_024447775.1. Lineage (NCBI taxonomy): Eukaryota > Viridiplantae > Streptophyta > Magnoliopsida > Poales > Cyperaceae > Carex > Carex cristatella. The sequence continues at coordinate 3,659,264 of JAJHPF010000013.1, read as the reverse complement.
TTTCACTAAAATCAGCAGTGATTAAATAGAATTAAGGGAGAAGAGAGCGTTTGAACTCTCGCGCGATGTTTGGACTACCCTAAGTAAATCCTAAACCCTTCAGATTCATAACAGATTTTGAACAGAAATCCGTGTAGAAAAGCTGATTCTACACGGATAATAAATTAAATATCCGTGTAGTTATTTATCATCCTACACGGATATTCAATTAAATAACCGTGTATGAATGTTATAGAGATACACGGATATTAAATTAAATATCCGTGTATGAAGGATAATTCTCACACGGTTTTTTATTTTAATTGCCGTGTATATATGTTGGGAGAGCTAAACAGATTTATCACTAATTATCCGTATAGAAAAGATCATCTATGGTTCAGCTAACTTAAAACTTCTCTTCCAGCTCTGTTTTGATCACTCTCTCTCCTCTGGATTGGCTGGAATCTGATTTTTGCGCAGGAAGCATCTAAGATTGCTGATTTTTAGTTGTGATTTGCTCCTCTTTTTCTTGTTATGGTTAGTAATACTTCTCTTTGCTCTCCATAATTTTCTGTTAATTACTTTTTATTGCTTATTTAGGGTTTAGAGTTTGATTAATGCATGCATGTTTGTAAAATAATTAGTGTATTGTTGTCCAATAACCGACCTATTAATATGCTTGTATGTCCATGCCCGTTCAAAATTAATCCAATAGGGATTAATTTTGGATAGTCCCCCGTTTGGGAGTGCTCTTTGAGTATTGTGTCTCTTTCAGGATGTTAACACATGTTAGTGGGTTTAATTAGTATTTGAGAAAAATTCGACAGTATTTCTCCTTATTGCTTCTACAAGTATGTGGTATGTACACCTACTTGGGGAGTTAATGGGAAATGCTGCTGAATTTTTCTCAAATAATAATTAAATCACGCTAACATGTGTTCACATATGAGGCACAATATTCAAGGAGGGGTTAGGATTGTAAACTGGTCCTTTGTAAGCCAAGAATTTGGTAGGTTATACATATGTCGACCATCCACCACGCCTGATTAATTGCAATCATTTTTTTGAATTTAATTTATAGATGGATCGAAGTTGGATGTATAAAATGCGGCGTGACAGTGAAGAATATTTGGTCCGAGTTGAAGAGTTTCTACAATTTGTTGAGAGTTACAGAGTTTTGCAAAAGGAGGCCGACATTTTGTGTTCTTGTAGGGATTGTAAAAATTGTATAGGATTTGAGAACTTCGAAGAAATTAGATCTCCTTTAATTTGTCGGGGATTTAAGAAGAGATATACATGTTGGTTCATGCATGATGAGAAAATTAGAGAAAGTAGTGGTATCGGTAAATTTTGTGATGAAATAAATGAGAGTGAATAAATTTCTGATAATTTTGAATTTGATTGCAACAATGATTATAAGAATTTCAAAAAATTGAATAATGTTGAAGTCGATAGCTGCGACGATGATGAGATGACAATGAATATTGATGAAAATGTAGAACACGAGTTTACTGAAAACCTAGAGGACATGTTACGTGATGTGGAATGTGAAATTGGTTGTGAAAATTATGATAAATTTCAGTATTTATCTGATGAATCCAAAACGCCGTTGTATCCCAAGTGTACCACGTTTACCAAACTGTCAGCTGTGTTGAAATTATTGAACTTAAAAACAGACAGTGGTTGGAGCAATAAGAGTTTGACGTCCTTACTACAACTTTTACGAGAAATGCTCCCGAATAACAACGAGTTACCGTGTACAATATATCAGTTAAAGAAGTTGATCTGTCGAGTGGGATTGAAGATTGAAAGAATACATGCATGTCCTAATGACTGTGTATTATACCGTAAAGAGTACGAGTCCATGCATGTATGTCCTAAATGCGGCGTTTCACACTATAAGCGTAAGGGCAACGAAACTGGCGATTTTAACAATGAAGAAAAAAAGGACCCGCCTCCAGCCAAGGTGCTGTGGTATTTACTGATAATACCGAGGTTTAAACAGTTATTTGCAAATTCCAAAGATGAGAAATTATTGTGCTGGCATGAAGAAAAGCGGAAAAAGGACGGAAAACTAAGACACCCGGCTAATTCTCCTCAATGGAGAAATATTGATAGACAATTCAAAGAATTTGATTCCGACCCGAGAAACCTTAGGATTGTGGTGAGCACAGATGAAATGAGTCCCTTCGGAAGTATGAGCAGTCAGCACAGTATTTGGCTAGTTCGTTTATCCATCTACAATCTTCCTCCTTCGTTGTGCATGAAACGCAAGTATATAATGATGTCATTACTGATCCAAGGACCCAGACAACCCAGAAATGACATCGATGTATATCTCGCACCATTAATCGAGGACCTCCAAAAATTATGGAAGACTGGTGTCTGGGTATGGAATGAATACAGCAAAGAGGTCTTTAAATTGCGGGCCATGGTATTTTGCACAGTGAATGATTTTTCCGCATACAGGAATTTGTCGGGTTACAGTACGAAAGGAGCAAAAGCGTGCCCTATCTGTGAACATGACACGCAGGTGCTGAGGTTGAAATATTGTAAGAAGAATGTTTTTATGGGGCATCGCAGGTTTCTCCCCGTTAATCACCCATACCGTAGGAGAAAGAAGACATTCAATGGGAAAAATGAGCTTGGAGTGGCACGTCGTCCATTGGATGGGAAGGGTACCTTCAAGCGGGTTAAAAACCTTGATGTTGTTTTCGGAAAATGCTCCAAAGCACCACCCAAAAATATTTAGAAAAAGAAGTCCATATTTTGGGAGCTACCGTACTGGGAATATTTGGAGGTGCGACACTGCCTAGATGTCATGCATGTTGAAAAAAATGTATGCGACAATTTAATCGGCACCTTATTGAACATTCCTCGCCTGACTAAAGACGGTATTAACGCTCGAAAAAACATGGTGGAAATGGGAATACGACAAAAGCTTGCACCGCAAGATGAAGGGTCAATTGGTTTGAAACCCGTATTTGCTGACACAGATGAACTACAAAAGACACATTTTATTGTACTACAGCACAAGGCAGACGTTGCTCCCTATGTGGATGAGCACATGACAATCCTTCGACAATAGAACTACACGAGAGGTCAGAAGTGGTTGAATAACGAGCATAATCGTTCTTTTACAGGATGGCTTAAAGAAAGAGTGAAGGAACATGCCAAAAGGTCGCCCGTAGATGAAATTGTCAGGCTACTGGGTGAAGGACCCCAAGTTGTTGTTAGAACATTCCAAGGATAAGAGATTAATGAATATACATTTTACACTAAATTACAAAGTGATAAGAATGCGACGCAAAATAGTGGGGTGACGTTGGTGGCGGCCTTCGAAGAATTCAGTAGATTCGGGGATGCCCGAGCAATAATAGCATCAAAGTCATATTATGGTGTTATTGAAGAAATTTGGGATCTCATTTACAGTCCTCGCCTCAACATTCCCTTGTTTCGGTGTCAATGGGTCGAAGACCGGGGTGTGAAGGTTGATAACAACGGGTTCACACTCGTTGATTTCAACAAAGTCGGGTATGTCGATGATCCGTTCATACTAGCCAAGCAAGCCACACAGGTCTTTTATGTCACTGACCCGAGTGATGCTAGGTAGAGCATCGTCCTATCAGGAAAAATAAGAATTCTAGGGGTTGAAAATGTCGTGGACGAAGAAGAGTACGACCAGTTCGACGAGATTCCTCCATTTTGCACCGACGTGCCAATCGAGGTACCAATAAGTGAAGAAGAAGGGAACTACATGAGATCTGATCACAACAAAGGATTATGGGCCGATGTACAAAAAGTGCCAAAAAAGAGGAAAAGAAAGAAAAAAGACACTGTGTAATATTTTGATTATGTAATATTTTTTAATCATGTAACAATGTTATTTTGTATTTTCTATTATGATTTTGTATTTTTAATTATGATTTTTATGTAATATTTTGTATTTATTAAGAGGGTTACAAAATCGTTGTTTTTCAATGGTCCGAAAACAACGATTTTGTATTTTCTTAACAATAAGTTACATTTATATAACAAAAATATGATAATTGAATATGAAAATGTTTTTCATCTAATATACATGGATAATTAATTAATAATCCGTGTATGAAAGTTTGTACACAAATTTTTATTTAAATATCCATGTAGCTCTATAAAGCTTTCTACACTGATTATCATTAAAATATCCGTGTAGAATTCCCCACGGATTTGAAATTTTATTAAATATGGTACAATATAAATATTTATTATATCATTCATCTTGCTGCACGGATATTAATTTAAAATCCGTGTATGATATGTTGTGAAATTTATACAATAAATATTTTATTTTATTGATTTATTTAGATATAAACTTTGTAAGTATTAATTTCTTTAGATATGAACTTTGTAAATTTCTTTTTTATAATTTATGTATTCATTCTTGTTCACTATTTTACAAATGAAAATATTCATCACTGTGTTTTTAATGGTCCGAAAACAACGATTTTGTATTTTCTTAGATATAAGTTACATTTATATAACAAAAATATGATAATTGAATATCATATTTCTATATGTCTATATCATAGGAAAATATGATAATTATTTTATTAATTCATTCGTAACCGGGTGGGATTGATGGCACCACAGGAGGTGGGGTTTCAAGCGGGAGCTCAAGAGGTTCTTCTTTGACTTCAGCCATTTTTTTTTACTAAGAAGGATATATAGGTTCAGTGAATATTTTGAGGTTTATATAGGGTTTAAGGCGACTCTTCGTTTTTCTGTATTTATTTTGTAATTCACAGTGATGAATTAATGAAATTAGCTGGCGTGCATCTCCCGCTAAAAATTTGGCCTTCACCGACGGATATATAATATAATGTCCGTGTGCAAAGGGTATCCTACACGGATATTTAATTAAAAAGCCGTGTCACTCTTACTTTTTCTACACGGATTTTTAATTAATTATCTGTGTAGGATACCATTTGCACACGGACATTTAATTAGATATCCGTGTGGAAAGTTCCCCTCTTGCTATACTATAATTTTTGTAAATATTTCTAAGTACCCGACTCTAGCTTCCCTTAACTTCTCTGATTTTGAAAAACCTGGAGTGATCCGCCGCTGCTCTTCCCTCAACTTCCCTCTGCGCTGCCTCTCCTTCTACGCCGCCTCCGTCGTCGGCCTCTCTTGGTAATAAAAACAATCTCTATTCTCTCTTTATTTCCTCCTTATTTGGGCATTTCTGATTTGGTCGTCGTTAATTGTTGATTGTTTTGTTGAGTTCTCCCTGGTGCTCGTCGGCCTTCTTTGGGATACTCCCTTGTTGCCTTGTTGCCTTCATTGCAAAGGTATCGGTTTGGACCAAAATGAGTTCTTATTGTAAATTTAATTTTGTTGTACCCTAAAATGTTGCTATGAATTAAAGTGACAGTATTTTATTGCTTGGAAAATACCAAGGGTACTTGAAAGCTTTTAAAATGGATCAAGAGCAATGTTTGGGAATTCATATACTGATTCCTCTTGAAATACCATGAATTTTAATATGCTATGCGATTTGTAACTCAAAATGGACAAAGAGTTATGAATTTTTATAAAATTGTTGATGTGGCATGTCCTGATTGGTGCCACACAAGCACAGAAGGCCTACAAATCAGTAGAGACCTCTTTGGGTGCAAGTTTTGGGCTCACAAACAAACCCTTACAAGCTGAGCCCATTGGTCAGTGATATAAATCAAGTTTCGCTGAATTTTGATTATGGTTGGGCTTTGTTCACAGGGATATGACTTTATACACCGAACTGTCAGCACCTCGGCCCATGATGCAACGAGAGCGTCCGAAATGCGGCTTAAGTCGCTGAGTTTAAAACCCAGCGCCTGTGACCCCTTCGTTTCCCATGCACCCACCTCTCGTGAGCCATGTTATACTCACTATACGGTGCACCTAACACCGAGTTTAAACAAGGGGTGATTGAGATAAAAGAATCTGATTGGCTGAGGCTTTGAGAGGCCGACAGTGGGCCCTGTCTGTCAGTATCCTCCTCCCCTTTCTTTCCTTCTTCCTTCCCGTTATGCTGCCAAATTGAAGGGTGAGGTTCAAAGGAAAGAATTGTGTTATACATAGACCATTACCTGAGCTTGTCAGAGGAGTATATGCCCTCTTCTCCGTGCCAGAGTACTCCCACGAGATGCTTTCTTCACAAGCTGCCGTATTAGCCGAAGAAGCAACCAACTCAGAGATGGAAATGAGCAATTGAGCTCGAGTTAAGCTCTGGGACCCGATAAATGCAAATGTTATGATCACACGATGATGTTAGATGAGTCAATTGAAAGGAAGGATGCCCAATTGCACTAACACTATGAAACCAATCCGCATAAAATCTGGGATGTGGCAAGGGGTGCATGTCCGGCTGCCAATTGGGTAAATTGTTCTCAGGCACATGATGAATAGATATATACGATGCTCTCTGTCAGCTTCTCATGCATTGAAGTGTATGAATTAATGTGGAGACACGTTAAGCCGCGACCAGCGCAGGTATAGCATACCGGTCTGTTGAGGACGTTGCCAGCTCTATGGTCCCCACAGACACGTGTTATATATTCATTGAATGATTCCAGCAAGAGAATATTCTCTCTTCAATGCCAAGGATCACGCAATGCATGCACCATCCCCTCTGATCAGCCGGTTAACGGCTTGGATGCATGACACCTCATATCCAGATCAATCATAAAAACGTGATCTCTGCCAGCGTGGCACATAAATGAACATGGAATAGCTTGAACCAATGATCAAAAAGTTGTGGTGCATAATGAAACAAGCCCAGCTGATGCAAAGCTATACCCTAGCTCATTGCCCTATATAAGGCACCCTATACCTCTATTAGAGACAGATAGAGATAGCAATATAACAAGAGAGATACACATATACACACATTGTGCTAGGTTAGCCTCTTTTCAAGTTCATAAGTGCGAAGCCTGTTGCTTTTTTCTCCCTTCTGCATACTGATAGGTATAATATAGCTCTTGAAGATCTTGTATATCATAGCATGTAATAATTCCAGAGGTGAATGAAATTCTTTTGAAATTCTTCATTTTCTTGTTGATTTTGTGTATATTTCTTGTTATTTCTTTGATCCTTTCTTTCAGATCTGTTTCTCTAGCATAATGAGCTGTTTTGAAGCTTAAAAGAGAGAGCTTTGTGCTCAAGCACAAGGCTTGATGATCAAACATCTCTCTTTTCCACTTTTCTTTACTGTTTTTCAAATAAAAATATGTATATATAGTAGTTTATGCTTAGATATTGCATAGGATCTGTCTCTGGAGCTTAATAATCATCTCTTTACTGTTTGATCTCGATTTTATACAAAAATATACAAAGTTAATGTATATATGCATGTATTTGCCTTATTTCTTCTTCTCTTTTTCTTTTCTGCCCTTGGATCTTCTAACAAGGTGATAAGTTATGAAGATGTGGAGTAGTTGAGCCTTATGGTATCCTCCCACATCTGATTATCATGTTACTTTGATTAAAAGATCTAATATGAGGGTTCAAAGTGAATAAAAACCAAAATAGAAACACACAAGGGTTGTAGCAGTTGAGCCTTATGGTATCCTCTACAATTCCTTAATAAACAAGGGCCTAATTGCAAGTAATACCTTCAGAAATGACAGATGCATGCTGTTATGCTGCCAAAATTCACAAAAATGTCATTTTTGAAGGTCTTAAATGCAAATAGTGAGAAGTTGAAGGTTTGAATGCAAATAGGCAGTGATTGAGGTCACCCCTTGCCATTTGTACTTCATTCCTAATGAAACTTCAATGATTTGCCCTCTAATCAAGTGAAAAGATCATTAAAATATAATTTTATAACAAACCAGGGACCTCCCTATATAAATCCATGCTCTGACAGCTTTGAAATATTTTAAATATGTTGAATCTTTGAATCTTGGAGCTTTGATCTTCTTTCTATATTGTTTCATACCAAAACAGTGGCTTCCATGCCTTGAAATGCTGTTCTGATGCAAACCAGACCTTGAACTATGTCCAAATCATGTTTAACAGACTTCTGGTACTGTACCAAGTCCAATTCCAACAGCCAAGCCCAATGCAATACCAACTGGTACACTCAATGCAATGAAATAGGCTGATCTGACCTCTGTTGACAAATTAGCAAATCTGGACCAAACTAGGGACCAAACTGAAAATGTAAAAACATAGTTTGATAGAGGACTCAAATACAAACACTTTCCTCACAAATTTTCTATTTATTGGATTTTTATGCTATTTTTAATAATTTTCCAAAATTCATATTTTTGAAATACAAAACTGCACAATGCACAGTGAGCTGGAAAATGACTCCAGTCTACTGATTTGACCTCTTCATACACCAAATGACCTCCAAACATTAAAAAAAATATATATTCATAATCTACACTCTCTGTACATGAATCTAGACATAAAATATGATCAAATCCAAGTTGTATACTATTCAGAATAAAATGTTGAATTAAATACAAAAATCTGTCACTGCTAGGACCATTATATCCCTGTCAGTTTTGATAAAATCTTTAAATATGCAAATAAATTCTCAAAAATTGTAAAATTGCTCCTGGATACTCTTGACACATCATATTACATGATTTTAATTTTATCAAACATGTTTCTTCATAAAAATCTGAATAAAAATTGATTTATAATTGCTTAACTATATATAATATGCATATCACATATCCAAACACTAAATCCTCCACTTCTGAGCTTCTGATAAGATCTGTGATGGTTTGAAATAGCAATTCCAGGATCCAATGTCGATGAATAGCCTTTGTACCACTGAATGGTACTAAATTGGTACCAATTTTGATCCAATCCGAGAGTTCCAAACTCAAATCAAGCACAAACAATACACAAATCTCAAATTGATGTTCTCAGGAGTTCACATGCATTCAAACGATGTCAAATGACAATCCAATTGAATAAAATTCATGAAGAATCAGGTTTAAAACCAAACCGGTACCGGTATGCCTTATGTTAGGCTCATATCATCGTCTCCGGCGATCATTGGCGGTCGATAAGATCACCAACATACTCCTAGAGTCAAGGCGATTCAGACTGCATCGGCCCGAGGCCTGACATGGCCGGAATGTCGCCGGTGAAGCAAGCCCTAGTCGGGACTGGAGAAATCCAGTGAAATCGAGTTTTATCTGGTCTACATGAATATTGATGCAATATGATGCATCAGATCTAACCGCCAAAATAAAGTTTAAATCCGATATCTGAATCTTGATGCAAATGTTTAATCCAAGGGCCCATATTCCCCTCTGTTTAAATTAAATGAACTTTGACAGATGGGGCCCACATGTCATGTTTAATGAGACATATCTCTCTGCACACATCTCAAAGCCCAGATTGAAGGCCCATAAGCCTCTGTACACATCTTAAAGCCCAAGTACATATCTCAAAGGCCCAAATCTCAAATCCAAAGGCCCAAATTCAATCTCAAATCAAATAAAATTAAACAAATAAAACTGTTTTACAAATAAGTCCTTCTGACAAGTTTTATTTACAGCGCAATCCCTGAAAATTTACAAATAAGTCCCTGCCTGTGTAAAATCCTTTCAAATAGGTCCCTGGAAGCCCAAATTTCATTCGAAACCTCATCAAAAGCCCAAATTATATTCTCAAGTCCTTCCAGAATTTATAAATAAGTCCCTGGAACATAAAATGTTTACAAGTCAGTCCTTCCAAAACCAAATGAACCCAAATTCAATTCTCTATCATTCAAAATCAAATCCAAACATGTTTAAGTTTCAGTCATAACCTGAAATGACCAAAATGCCCTTCTTTTAAACCAAATCTTGTATTTTATAAATGAAACATGAATTTCATCAAACATAACACATGCTTCTTTAAAAATAGTCAAAATTATGAATATGCACACATGTCTTTCATGACCTCAAAATGTCTTGACCAATGCCTATGCAGATATTATGATATGATTGTATGAATGTTGTATAAATGTTTAAAGCAGCAGAGAACCCTTAATATACAAATGATATGACAAAACATGAGTTCTTTTAGCCCCATTACTCAGTTCACAACCAATAGGCACAAATCCTGAAATGAACGAAGTGTTCAATTAGACCTGATAAGTCTTTCTGATATAATTAACGGCGGGGCTTGCACCCATTGGGAGTTAAACGTCTCCACAATCAAATAATAAAACCCTGGCTGACTGATCATGAACGTAGGTCTGGCTAAGGGTGAACTGGAAGGTATGCGAAAAGATGTTCAGGAATGCCCCGAGTTCGGTGCCCCCCTCATGTCTATCTAAGAAATAGAGCACTGAACCCATGCGGGAGCATTCCCCCACAAATATATCAGCATCGTTAGCTAACCTAACATTGCGACTTTTTGCGCCCTACAAATTTGTACTAAAATTGTAAATTAGAGACCTTGGTTGGTTCATTTCTGTCTGTCTAATTTGAACACATTGCTATTATTTTTTGTAGAATCATGTCATATTCGGGTGAGCATTACGGGAACCCCGAAGACGAAGAAGAGCAAGGTGTAGCCCAGTCGGAATCACAAAGAAGGACGAGAGGTCCAACGACGTGCAAAACTATGTCAGAAAAAAAAACTATTTAAAATCGAGTTCAAGAAGGACGGGTGTCCGACGGGGGAAAACAAGGCGCATTACTCAAATTGGTGCAGCCTTTTCGCGAAGAGGAAAGCCTATATCCGTGCAGCCTCTTGAAGGCCTTCAGCAAGGAGACAAAACAAGAATGGTGGGAGATGGTGAAGGTAATGTCACCATTTCAGTATTTCTTTTGATTGCTGTACATGCATGAACTGAAATGACATTTGTTTTGTGTCAATCAGGCTCAATGGAACATTACAAATGATACCGAAAAAAAGAAAACTCTAAAGAAAATGAACGATGGGTGGAAGCAATACAAGAGCACACTCGTGACCGAATGGATGAACAAAGGGAAGAATCCGGTCGGACACTTTGACGGGTTGACCCAAGAGATCTGGGATGGCTTCGTAGCGATGAAGCAAACCCCCGAGTTCCCAGTAACTAAATTTATAAAATTGTAACTCTGTTTTTTGTGGATTGATCATTTTTCTGCCTTACACTAATTGATTGGCTTTGATTAATGAAGGCTGCAAGTGAAAGGGGCAGGAGTACAGTTGCCAAGAACAAGTACTCGCACCATTTAGGGTCAGGTGGGTACGAGGGTAAGTCGTCCGAATTTAAGAAGATACTAGAGTCAAACATAGATTCCGACTCACCGGTTGTAAAGTTAACCAACCCTAGGGGGAGCTGTTGGTTCATGGCAAGATCTGAGATAACAGCCGACGGAAGGATTCGACTGCCTGAAGAATTGCCGCCCTTGGCTCAGAAAATGGTACTTAATTTTTCTTATAACTTGCGTCATTCAAACAAAATTATAATTGCCTCCATTTAACTAGTCTTGTGTTTTATTCAATTTTTTTAACAGTTGGAGGTGGAGAAGGAGGTCAATTCGGAGAATCCGGGTCGGGTTAGAGGTGTGGGGGTCCACGTAGGCTTCAAGGATGTCTTCGGTGGATCAAAATCTCGAAGAAAGCGTGAAAAGCAGGATGCCAAGATGGAGCGGCTCCGTCAGCAAATGAAACAGGAGCATGCCGTAGAGATGGCGGAGATGGAATCAAGAATCTTCAAACGCTTATCCTCTCAGTTTAGGCAGCAATCCGAGCACCCACCTCCCATTTCGCCAGGATTTCGGTTCAGCAGTCAAGCTTCCGGGACCTGGGGAGACGCGTTCGATAATATAAAGGTAATACTAGTTCATAATCACAATTAATTAATTGCTACTTTTTTTATTTGTTGTTAGGTAACATTTCCTCTTAAAATGACTACATGATAATTAGAGAGCGCGAAGAAATGCGAGCTGGTTATTTGGGTCGGTACTGTGCCCGTTACTGTTGGTAAGGGCCTAGTAGAGCCAAGACCGACAGATGTGGACCCTGATCAGCTCGGTCCCGATAATACTTTGGTGCTTGTCGACTTAGTCATGAAGGAATGGACGCACCTACCTCTTCCTGTCCCGAACGAGCGGATGTACACTTTGGATGATGTCCGGATGGCCACTATCCCATGGCCCAAGAATCAGATCATTTTGGATCAGGTAATATCTAAACAATCAATATCTTTTGTTACATTCAAATCCGCTCTTTTGAAATGCTGAAATTGATTTAAAATTTGATACAGGATGATCAGGACAACCATTTGTCACCGGTACACACAGAGAGAGAGATGGGCGTCGCGACTGATGCGATCATCGCGACTGATGCGCTAGGATCATCACACCACTCTCTGATCACTGCACAAGAATACAGCCTTTTGCCCAAGGATTGTCGTCGCCTCCATGACAAATTGATCACGGCACCCGACGGTATGGTGGAAATCACAATCATCATCTCACCGGAGATGTTTCTGCACGACTCATCTATTGTGATGATATCTTTGAAGGACTTTCAGGATATTTTTCATGCCTCGGGTAGCGATAAATGGCTCGATGTGTCTCACATCACTATTTTTGCCATGTAAGTGACCAAAATTTATTTATATCAGATGTGTAGCACTGAAATATATGTTCTAATTTAATATGATGATTTTTCAAGAAGCTGAACCGAACTGTTGAATCATGGCCACTTGAACATAAAAAAAACTGGAGTATATTTCTGGATCCCGGCAAACTCAATGCCCACGATGGTGGAATTATATTCTAAGGATACAGTCGACTACCTACGCCAACCAATGCACCGTTGCGTCGAGGTTCGAAAGAAATTCATTCTCGTGCCATACCACCAGAGGTTAATTAATTCTAACCTTCAATTTTGAAATTATGTATTATTATATTTTAATTTAAATAATTACAAAAATGAATTAAATGTGATTATAATTGTGTTTATATTTCTCATGCCACAACAAACACTGGTGTTTGCTCATCATCGTCCCGACTGCAAATGGTGCTATTGCATGGATTCTGCAAGGCCCGTAGAAAAAATCCAACTATAAATGACAAAAAAGCTCATCAAACTTATTAAACAGTAAGGAATAATTTTCCCACTTGTTTGATTTTTTTTTCAATTCTAATTAAATTGTGTATCAAAATTGCTAATTGCAATCACTTAATTTTGTAAGGGCTTTTAACAAATATGTTAAAGAGGGAGGACAACAAACCCGAGAGCCAAATGAAAAGAATAAGATGACTTGCGAGTGGTTAACGGTGAGCCCTCTATAATTCTTTTATTTTATGTTATTTTCAAAAAATTATTGTCATTCTAACATATATAGGCCGATCAATGTAAATTTTCAGTGCCCGCGACAGAAGGAGTCATGGGAGTGTGGTTATTACACGATGCTTTGCATGTTAAACTGGATCGAAAGAATACAGTTCACATTTCCAAAAGAGGTATGTAATTCATATTAATTTTTCATTTTTTAATATCAATAATAAATCTTGCATGTACATTTTCTAGTTACTAATCACCAATTTATAATTGTAGTTTCAATGGACAGAGGAGTCTTACTCCAGGGAAGAAATCGATGAAGTTAGAGATATGTGGGCAAGGTTTTTTCATGCATAATTTTATAATGAACAATATAGATTTTTATAAATTAATTACTGTATAAATACTTTAATTAGTGCAATTTATAAATTACATTTTGGAAATCTGTTTTTTTTTTAAAAGAAAAGCTGCATATTTTAATGGCTAGCAAAAGTGGAGGCTAACCAAAAACCAAAAAAAAAATAATAATAATAAAATCCTACACGGATTTTAATTGAAAATCCGTGTAGGTCTCCTGAAGAAATTTTTAAATAAATAAACGTACATTCCTACACGGTTTGTTAATTAAAAATCTTTTGAATTTGTACACTGATAAACCAGAATAGCCGTGTACAAATCTAACTAGAGCTACACAGATTTCTAATTAAAAAACCGTGTAGGAATGTTTATTCCTTCACGGTTTTTTTATGTAGAAATCTGTGTAGGAATGGATATACCTACACAGTTTGTTAATTAAAAATCCTTGTTGCTCCAGTCGGATTTGTACATGGATAAACCAGAACGGCCGTGTACAAATCCTACTAGAGCTACACGGATTTATAATGAAAACACCGTGTAGGAATGTTCATTCCTTCATGGTTTGTTATTTAGAAATCCGTATAGGAATGGATATTCCTACATGGTTTATTAATTAAAAATCTGTGTAACTCGAGTTAGATTTGTACACGACTATTATAGTTTATCCGTGTCGGTTTGATGATAATTGCACACGGATAAATATCCGTTTGCAAAAGATGGTCCTTTCCTATACCCTAACATCCTACACTATTGGAAATCCGTGCAGCTCTTTGTGATTTATCCGTGTACAATCATGATATTCTGTAGTAGTGCATGGATATATAAGGTTCCGCCAACTGTACATATCTTTACCTATCTCCTGCTTAAAAAAAGATTGTTCACCCGGAAGATGATGGCAAGGAGAGGCTTCCCGTGTTCTCCAATATGTGCGACTTGTGGATTGCGTAAGATAGAGTCGGTAATGCATCTGTTTTTTAAATGTCCAAAGGTGGTCCGTTTGTGTAATAGAATGGAGACCATCATAGGGGTTCGTCTCATGTCGGTAGCGAATACAGTGGTTGATGGTATGGGGAAAAAAACATTGGTCGGTATACTTCATCTCAACTTGCTGGTCAATTTGGAAGCAACAAAATAAGAAGATTTTTGAGGGCAAGGAAACACCACTCAAGATGATTGAAGAGTACACGCTGCAAGAAGCCAAACTGTGGATGCAAAATTGTTAACTTATTTTTATTGTGTTGTGGTTGCCAGTATCACTGATGTATTTCCTATCTTTTAATTTTTGTATGAACTATTACTGACAGCCACTGTCAGCATTTAAAAAAAAAAACAGGAAGTCTAAGTGCCTAAATTGTAAGTTGCCTCTGCTATTTTGTAATACAAAATCATTGTATGTACATTTTTTGGATTTTCTTCAATGTCCGAATGTGAGTAATCAGTAGTTAAAATAATGTGTTGGTGACTTGGTGTGGTACATGGAAAGGCGAAAAACTGTGTGTTAGTTGCAAGAAAGATTGGTATTGCTATGAGACACCATGTACTTTTGTGTTATTTTGTTATTTTTTTTTCTCCTCTGTCTTATCTTTTCTTTTCTTTGCTTATTTTATTTTATTTTATTTTCATTAGGCTGTGCATTGGAAATCAGACCACAGGAGTGAATGCCACAAGCTTACTGCTCCTGATTCTCTGATTTTTTTTTTTTTTTTTGCATTTCAAGGCCCGTAGGCTAAACTATTACATGTTCCTAACAGCTCTTTCTTACATTTGGGTTTAAGAATTCTCACTTTCAATACCCAGAGTCTATTGCAAAAATTAAACCTCCTAAAGGGAACCCATACCAGTAAGCCTGAACAAAGGAAATGTGTAGCCTACATAGTCAATCCCTTGAGTTCTACCTGCCTTTGCTAGATGGTCGGCCACATCATTTTGGTCTCTAGAAATAACCTGGCAAATATAATTCTGATTCTTCTTGAGTTCAATCCATACGTTCATACACAGTTCATAAGCTTCCCAATTTGCTTGTACTGGTGGTTGCGTACCATTCACCCACTCCCCTATTGATTCATTGTTGTTAATTAATGGATATAACTTACAAATTACTCTGTTAATCTTCGTGCGGAAGCGGATCTTGCGAGCGTAGCAGTATCACTGGTTCTGCAAGGAATCACAAGCCGAAGCCGGAAGCCTTGTCTTTTCCACAGCCTAAAACCTTTTTTAGTACTTCTTGGTGCTCTCTATCTTTTCTCTCTAATTTTGGCTGTCGCTATTTTTCGTTTTTCAGACAGATATTGGAGAGAGATAAGGATAGGGCTTATATAATATTAATGCACATTTTCATGAAGGGTCTGCACCCTTTCATAACGGGTCACATATTGGATTCGGGTTTCCCATATACCAATTAATAAATCCAACATCTCGCACTCGCACAAAATGGGATACCCGCTATAAACTAAGAGAACATAATCTCTTATCTCTGTTAAAATTCATACAAGGAATAGGCCGTGACCAACATATTTTAATTTGAGAGCATATGTTGTTATCCAACTGTTAGGTATGTATAACAACATCTAAGTAGAGTAAATATGTAGTACCCCAGATCATCAAGTTACATTTTTTTAAGTATTACAGGATCTCTTTTATGTATTGATACAGCTATACTTATATATTCACAATTATGTTACATAAACATAATTGGTGCACCAGTGAATATAACTTAATGTAACACTAAAATGATCTTTTTTTTTTATCTAAAATCTCTTCATTCCAAATCAATTGCTATCCAGATATGTTGCATTATATCGCATCATACAAGATCATTAGTAACATTCCAAAATAACTAATTGAAAAGAAACTTCAAGTATTTAGTAAAATATCAAAGAGCACTTTGAGATCCTTTTAATCTCGCGGGTCTCACACAATAAAGAAGAAGAGATCATATCTTCTGTTATCCTGTTGGTCAATTGCACATATGGTATGAAACATATGTTACGGTATTATTCTCCATTTCTTATGGAGCGTATGTCTAATTTAAAATCCAATACCGTACAAGTGATAGTTCAGATATACATAATATCTAACTTGAGTCCACAACTCTACTTATCATATAAATCTAATAACAGGACTCCCACTTGGCATAAGACAGTTAAGGCAAATAGTGGGTATTTCACCTTCGGTCATAATAGTAATTCATATGACCTCATCTTGATTCCCTATTAAGGCGATATATATATTTTAAGCACTTGCTCTCACATTTTGTATCATATTTAGCTTAAAATCAATCTCATTTCTATGTTCTATTAATACATAGAAGCTATTGCCTGTGTGAGAAGGCCAATCAACTGTCTGACATACCTTTCATTCTATATCTCATGTGTTATGCTAAATATATTGGTATTAAATAATTTGTAACAATTATCACATAAATAAATAAGAAAATAGCATTCATTGCATTTATCCCACAAAAACAAATATACATAATATATTGTTCAATCAAAAATATAATTACAATCTACGTAACCCTACAGACTTAACATGGCCAATAAATACATCTCTAGGTATTGCCTTTGTTAAAGGATCTGCCACTATTTTGTGTGTAGATATGTACTGCATGCAAACTTGCTGTCTCGCCACCATGTCTCTAACGAAGTTATACTTAGTATCAATGTGTTTGGTCGTTGAGTGATACTTGGGATCTTTTGTATAAGCGATTGCTGCTTGGCTATCGCTGTATACCAACACTGAGTTAGTTTCATTCTCACTGAAACCCAAGTGATTCAAAAATCTTTTAAGCCAAATTGCTTCTTGTACTGCTGCTGAAAACGCTACAAATTCGACTTCCATTGTGGATAAGGATATGCATCTCTGTTTCTTACTACTCCAAGAGATAGCTTCATTACTAAGTAAGAAAACATAGCCTGAGGTAGATTTTCTTTCATCTAAATCTCCTCCCCAATCAGCATCTGCGTAACCCATGAGTTGCAGATTTTCTCCTTGAAAACACAATGAATAATTTGCAGTACCTTTCAGATATCTAAGTATTATTTTTACTGCTTTCCAATGGGATTGTCCTGGATTAGCTTGATATCTACTTACCATCCCAACGGCGAAACTGATATCCGGCCTAGTACACATCATAGCATACATGAGGCTGCCAACAGCACTTGAGTAAGGAACTTTTTCCATTTATGCTTTTTCATCTGGAGTCTTCGAACACACTTAAACAAATGGGTTTATAGTCTTGCATATGAAAATTTTCAAGTACTTTCTTGATGTAATGCTCTTGTGATAGAGCTAACATCTTCTTGGAACGATCTCTTTCAATCTTCACTCCAAGAATGTATGCTGCTTCACCCATATCCTTCATATCAAAATTTGAGGATAATCATTCTTTAATGATTTGAACATACTATTTATTGTTACTAGCCAACAATATGTCATCCACATAAAGCAATAGAATCACAATTTTTTCTTTGGATCTCTTGACATACACACGTGGTCTTCATCAATCATTTCGAAATCAAATGATATGATTGCCTGATGAAACCGAATGTACCATTATCTGGAACATTGTTTGAGACCATAAATAGATCTCAACAATTTGCACACTTTATGCTCTTGACCTTCGGCAACAAAACCGACAGGTTGTTCCATATATATCTCTTCTTCCAGATTGCCATTTAGAAACGCAGTTTTAACATCTATTTGATGCAATTCCAAATCTAAACTGGCAACGATACCTAGTATCAATCGTATAGAAGTAAATCTGACAACAGGAGAGAAAGTTTCTTCATAGTCTATCCCTTCTTGCTGTGTATACCCTTAGCAACAAGACGTGCCTTATATCTTTCAATTGAGCCATCAGCTAGACGCTTAATCTTGAGAACCCATTTGTTCCCAATTGCCTTGCATCCTTTAGGGAGATCAACTAATTCCCAAACATTATTTGATCTCATTGACTCCATTTCTTCTTCCATTGCTTTCATCCATTTCTCTTTAGCAGGGCAAGTGAGAGCCTCTCGAATATTTCTTGGCTCTTCTTCATCTTGCATGACAATCATGTAAGATTCATTTTCGATTGGAAAATGACGTTTAGGAATTCTAGCACTATTGCTATGCCTAATTTGTGATTGTGCTGAACTTGGCTCAGCATCATCCACTGACTTGCTCCCACTTGGATGAGATACTGTTGGAGGTTCAGGAATATGTACCAAACCATTTGTAACAATCAAATCATCTTGCTCCTCTACTTCGTATAGAGAAAATTCCTGACCTATCTCACCCTTTCTTGAAAATTCATTTTCTAAAAAAATAACATCTCGGGACTCAAATTCTGTTACACTCCCACTCGATTGTTCACCAATGAACACATAACCTTTAGAATGTTAAGAGTATCATATAAATATACTCTTTTTACCTCGTGGAGCCAATTTACCATGTTGATGAGATGAATCATGAACAAAGGCAGCACATCCCCAAGGTTTCAGATTACTAAGATCTGGTTTTCTGTTATTCCAAAGTTCGTAAGGAGTTGAAGAAACAGATTTAGAGGGTACTCGATTTAGAATATAGGCAGCATTTAATAATGCATCACCTCAAAAATTGATTGGTAAATTTGCTTGAGCCTAGAGACGGATGTACCTCAGTGAAATGGGGGCCAATTGACCCCCCCCCCTTTTTTTTTTTTTCAAAAACCAATAATAAAAATAAAATTTTGTTATATAAGTTATACTTGAATGCTACATGTACATGACCTTTGACCCCCATATTTTTTATGAATTTTTTATACTATTGACCCCATTCCATTTTAGAAAAGAATAGCTTGTGTACAATCTTGGGAGACATATATCATTTTAGAACATTTTTTTAATAAAAGAAACCAAGTAACCAACAACAGCTTTGACCGTGAGACACTCCTAGTATTTAAATATAATATCTTTCATTTTATATTCTTTTCTTCTAGTTCTCTCTCTCTCCCAACATCATATTATAGTAAAAATATAAAATAGCAAAACTGCAGACAGCGAGACCCCCAAATCCCAATTTTCACTTTTATCTTAAATTTGAAAATTTAAATCATTACGTGGCTATGTGAGTGCTCCTGTGCCTCCTCGTCTTGTCCGACTGTGACGACAGCCACATTGCCTCGTGGCAGGTTATTCTCTTGAGCTCTTTGTATTTTTTTATTTGAGCTCTTTGTATTTTTTGATGACACCTTCGACATTGAACCTTGATTACATGAATTGCAACTGTGTGTTTTGGCTATCTCTTAAATTGAATTCTTGATATGTAAATTAGTAAATACGTGCCTCAATTTTGTAGTTGAATACTTGAAATCTTGAATTTATTTGTAAGAGTGCCACTGACTGATGGTAATTGCTTCATAGTTTCATAATTTCATTATTATTGATTCTTTATGGAATCTTCTCAATTGGCATAATAATTGCAAAGTTTGCCTAATAAGTAATAAGAAATGCATTTTTTTGCATTTTCATAAACCAAACAACAAGTTCTGACATAGACTTAACACAAGCAAGGAGGTGCCTTGTTTAACTCTATAAGAGATGCCTTGTTTAACGCATTGTTCTCTCAAATATAAAAGGTAAATGGAGAAATTTTTGAAACGAGGGCTTCAAAATGCATCCACTTCTCAACCGTCAAAGCAAATTGAAGTTTGTCCAAGAGAGTATCTTGACGACCCTGCACTTCGACCAAAGATCACCGAGTATTCACCTAATGAGAGGGTTGAAGTTAGAAGATACTATTTACAAAAATGTCCTTGTCAACCAAAAGCTATAGATTTTAAACAAGTTGAAATGAGTGGTTTGATGCGCAAGTTCAATTCGAGTTGGTTTAAGGAGTTTGGAAGTTGGTTAGAATACAGTGAACAAGATGGAGGAGCATATTGTTTGTATTGTTATTTGTTTAATGAGAATAAACAAAGTGGTGATACTTTCATAACCGAGGGGTTTAAAAGTTGGAATAAGAAGGATAGATTAATTAGACATATTGGTGGGCCCAATAGCTTCCATAACCAAGCAATGAACAAGTGTGATGCTTTGGAAAACCAGAAACTATCAATTGGGACATTTCTTACTAATCAAACAGAGCAATCAAAATGTGACTATTGTTTGCGATTGAAGGCGACAATCACTACGGCGAGGTTATTGCTTCATCAAGGATTACCTTTCCGAGGACACGATGAATCAGAAATTTCTCATAACAGGGGCAACTTTCTTGAGTTCTTAAAAGTTTATTCAAAAGCCAGTGAAGAGATGAGTAGGGCGGTGAAAAATGCTCCCAAAAACTCAAAAATGATTTGTCCTGATACCCAAAAGGATATTGCTAATGCCTCAGCTAAAGAAATATTAAAAGACATAACTGATGATATTGGAGATGATTTATTTGGTATTTTGGTGGATGAATCTTGTGATGTTTAAGATAAAGAGCAAATGGCGGTTCTTTTGCATTATGTGGATAGGAGGGGTTATGTTTTGGAACGATTTATTGGAATTGTGCATGTTTCCGACACAACTGCTTCGTCTCTTAAAGAAACAATATGTAATTTGCTTTCTAGTCTCAATTTAAGCTTGTCAAGAGTACGAGGGCAAGGTTATGATGGTGCAAGTAACATGTGTGGCTCGTTTAATGGTTTGAAAAGCTTGATCTTGAGAGAAAATCCTTCAGCATATTACTGTAACGTCACATAAATTAAGACAATAAATTAAGGTATGAATTAATCTTTTCCAATTAATAAAATACATAATGATATTGATATAGACTTCTCGAATGCTGTGAACTGCAATTTTGTTTTTCTTAGCATTTAATCAAATGGATATTTAAGTAAAAAAATATAATTGTAATAATTTTTGTTATATGAAACGCGCCAGCTGCCAATCAGTTTTGCACATTTAGTTCAACAGTTTTACTTTTAGCCAGGTAAATTAAACGTTCATAAACTTAAAAGCTAAGGAATTTGAAATCTCTCAATCTCAATTAATCTTGAAGGTTATTTTATTAAATAAACTTTAATACCACGAAACCACTATGTTTAAATCCTTCCTTTATAAATATTGCCCTCTATTATTTTATTTTGATATTTAACCTCTCAAAAATTGGATTGAATCTCCTCTGGAAAAACTGCGAGCTATGAGGTACTCTAAAAACTATAATATTTTATTTTTGCATAATTTCATGGATTGTAATATAATAAGTAGATATATCAATTAGAATGAATTATAATAACTTAGGGATTTATGATTATATTTATTTAAATTATAAACTGAAAATCTATCTCTCGATGATATTACAATCCGGAACTTTGTAGTTTATAATAATTCCTTTAGTTATAAAATTCCAAAACTATTATCTTGATTTTATTTCAATTGCGATAATACAAATTGTCATATAATTTCTTTTAGAATATGATGTATAATTTTGTTGAATTATTCATTTGAATGATATAAATAAATCATTTTGATCTATTCCGTACATGATGGTATCTAAAATCTATATATATATATATCTTCTTATTAAATTTGAAAGTGAAGAGTTAATTTTCTATCTTGTCTTCTGATATAATTTTTAGGATCACATTTAGTTACTCAATAAAAATATTCTCAGAGTTATATAATTTCTAAAATTAATTATTTGATAAAATTCCTTGATAACCGGTGGATTTAATTGTATAGTTTCAATTACTCTATACTAGATATAATTATATTTTAAAACAATATCTTATGTTGATATCTGGATATATTATGTTTAAATCTTGGGAAATATATTCGGTAAAAATCAAATTCTATTATATGTCTGATCATATGGTAAATTATATTATATTCTACTTTGATTAGTTTAAGTAACAAATAAATAGGAACATGTATAAATATTAATTTAGAAACCATGTAACATGGTCTAGGTACGAATTCTGAAATAAGAAGCAATGTAGAGGCAAGAGTGAACTACCCCACGGATTCAGGTACGGGTTTCCTGGACATTGTCAAATTGTACTTACCATTTTGTGTGTATTTTATTTTTTTTAATTGTTTATGGAATTGTGCATGTTGAATCGAACAATCCCTTTGGCTTGTTTAGGAATTTAATAGGATCTTTCATATCAATCATGAGACTTGTAAGTAGGATGTATTAAGCATAGTGTTGTGTAGTGCTAAATAAAACGAACGCTGAATGTAATGGATGAATTAAAGGAAAGGAGCCAAGGTGCGTTGAACGCATGTTGGAATGTATACATTGGGTCTAGGTTCGACTAGACCCCTCGTTAACGTGGAGTTGGTTGGATTTCCCGTCACGGGTCAAAATCTAGCGTAGGGTGAATTCCCCGTCTAGTGCGACAACCAATATCTAGCGTAGGATGGATTCCCCATCTAGTGAGAAAGCCTCTAGTTGTTGGATGGATTTCCCAGCGGGTTGGCGTTCTTCCGGTGTTGGATGGATTTCCCACTGGATTGGCAAATAAATGGTTAAACGGAAAAGTTAAAAGATAATTAAGGAAGTGTGTGTGTGTGTGTGTTTTAAATATTTTATAGCATGTGAGGATAACATTTTAATATCATGTTTGTATATATATAAGTGAATTTGACAAGCTCCGGGGACTGGAACTAAATCCTGTACTGAGAGACTGTTCGATCTCCCACCCGTTCCACTTTTATGTGGGTTCCAGGAAATGATGAAGCCGACGAGGAGCACTAATAGGAGGGATGCATATCAGGATGTCAACGAGCAGACGGCTCAAGTATCTTTTTAATTTCGATAGTTAAACTTAAATTTTCTCTTTAGAAGTGGATACATTGACTAACATGGCAATTATTTGTTTGTTTGCCATGTTTGTTTTGATCTCATGTTAAATGTGTGTTATGTATTTGAACTATTTGTGATGTTAGAAGCCTTTGTTTAATTTTAATATGTTACATGAGTATTTATTATTGATAATGTATGTGATGTGCACACGCCTTACGTATAAATACGTGGCGGGTTGTCTCGGGGTGTGACAATTACATCCATTGTTTTGCCCATCAACTTCAATTGGCACTTGTTTATGTAGCAAGACGTAATGATGATGCCGATTGGTTTTTTGTTTTGCTCTCTCAATCTTGCAATATTGTTGGAGGTTCAGCAAAGCGTCGGGATTTGTTTCGAGAAAAACAATCTACAAAGATTATAGAAGAACTAAGTCACAACAATCTTGAAACTGGAAAAGGATTGAATCAAGAGCTTGGTCTTAGAAGACCGGGTGACACTCGTTGGGGTTCTCATTATGGGAGTGTTTTGAACTTGATTCCTACATTCTCATGTGTCATTGAGGTGCTTCAAATTGTTGGAAAAGAAAGCCCAAAGCAAGAGCAGAAGACCGAAGCAAATCGACTTGTAAAATTTTTGCAAGATTTTGATTTTGTTTTCCTCTTGCACCTAATGAAAAATGTGTTAGGGATAACAAATGAGTTTTCTTTAGCACTACAAAGGAAAGATCAAGATATTGAAAATGCGATGTCTCTTGTTAAGGTGGCCAAGAACCGCTTGCAAGCATTGAGAGATAATGGATGGGCATGTTTATTGGATGAAGTGTCTTCATTTTGCATGAAACATGAAATCAACATACCCAACATGGATGATAGATTTGTTCTTCAAGGTAAATCTGCCCGTAAGGCTCCTCACATTACTAATCTTCATTGGTACCGAGTGGATATATTTTGTGCCATTATAGATACACAACTACAAGAGCTTAATATTAGATTTGACGAGATAAATTCAGAACTTCTTCTTTGTGTGGCTTGTTTGAATCCAAGAGATTCATTTTGGGCTTTTGACAACAAAAAATTGGTGAAGTTGGCTTCATTCTATCCTAGAGAATTTTTCAATGCTAGTCTTCTAGCTCTTCCCAATCAGCCAGATTATTGTTGATATGCGCACAATTGACAAATTCTCAAATTTGAATGGATTAAGTGACCTAGCTAGTGTTATGGTACAAACTAACAAGCATAGAGCACATTCTCAAGTTTTTCTTCTGTTAAAGTTGGCATTGATTTGACCAGTAGCTACAGCGTCTGTAGAGAGAGTATTTTTCGCAATGAAATTCATTAAAGACAATTTGCGGAATAAAATGTGTGATGAATGGATGAATGATTGCTTATTAACTTATGTTGAGAAAGAGTAAAGTTAGTGATGGTGCCATCTTACGTCGTTTTCAGAAAATGGGAACTCGAAGAATACAATTGAGCGATAATGAATGTGAAATTTGAAGTGATGCATTTTAGTCCCTTTTTGTTGTTTATTAATAGAAATTGTTTTTTTAGATGGGACACTTTTGGATTGTGAAGCTTTTTTTGTTCAAGTTATCAAGTATGTAAATATTAAATTGTTAATATAAATTTTATTAAAAAAAATTATGTTATTGAATCTTTTTTTAATTTGTGTTTGACCCCCATTCAGTAAATGTCTGGCTCCGCCCCTGCTTGAGCCATCATTGACCTAACCATTTCCAAAAGAGTCCGATTTCTCCTTTCAGCTACTCCATTTTGCTGTGGAGTATATGGCATGGTTAGTTCTCTTAGTATTCTTTTTTCTTCGCACATTTGTTTGAACTCATCAGACAAATATTTGCGACCGCGATCTGTTCTTAAGGCCTTAACCTTTCTGTCTAATTGATTCTCATATAAAGTTATAAATTTCTTGAAACATGCAAGAGCGTCAGATTTATGAGAGATCAAATAGATGTGACTGTATTGCGTATAATCGTCAATGAAGGTGATAAAGTATCTACCCCCATGTCGTGCCCTCACATTCATTGGTCCACAAATGTCTGAATGAATTAATTGCAACAGAAATTCAGATCTGGTTCCTGTTCCAAATGGTTTTCTTGCCATTTTTCCTTTTAAACAATTTTGACAAGTTGCCAGACTAACCCTTTCAATTTGACCTAACATGCCTTCCTTGGCTAATCTATCCATTCGTTGCTGTCCAATATGGCCTAATCTCATATGCCATACATTCACATCAATATTTTCATCAGCATATGATGTAATTAAAGAAAAATGGGTATTAGAAGAAGTTATATTAATAACATCCAGAATAATAAAACCATTCGATACATATCCATAACCATAACACACATCATCCAGATACAACTTAATATTAGTGCCACACATGTTCAAAGTAAATCCAAATCTAAGAAGAACTACTACAGATACAAGATTTTGTCGAATGTCAGGTACAAAGAGAACATCATGTAAGAGGAGGATTCGACCACTACGCATATCCAACTTGCATGTGCCTATATCCTTGACTGGTACACGAGAGTTGTTTCCTACATAAAACCATTTTGAACCTTGCGGAATTCGACGAAAATCCACAAACAAGTCACGATCTTTGGCTACATGGTCTGTTGCCCCTGAGTCTATAGTCCACAAAGGATGAGAATCAGCAATAAAAACAGAACTGGAAACATATGAAAAATATGAAAGTTTTTCTTTAATTTGTACCTTGCGGGGCTCTTTGCATTCATGAGCATAGTGACCCTTCTTGCCACAATTGAAACACTTGATCATGGCCTTATTATGCTTCTTAGAACTGGTCTGAGAAGCCTTTCCCTTGCCACGATCCTGCCCCTTATGTTTTTTCTCTCGTTTACCCTTTTAACTATAATTTGACTTACGCTTCTGACCTTACCCTCCATGAGAGCTTGAACCAGCCAAATGGACAGCAGATTCAGTTTCTTGAGGCTTTGATGCCTCAATACGATCTTCCTCAAGTTCTAGATACCTTGCTGCATCGTTGGAAGTTATAATACTTTCATTGTGGGTCAGATTCACCTTCATGTGTTCCCATGTATGAGGAAGTGAACGAATCACTGCTTGAAGTTGTTGCTCATCAGTCAAAACATGTCCAGTATCCTTCAATTCACTAATCATATTTGACATCTCCCTGAGATGTTGCCGCATGCTATGATTAGGACGCTTCTTGTAAGTGTCAAACTTGATGGTGAGTTGTCTCAGTTTTGTAATCGAAGTTCCACCAAACTTTTGCTTCAAAGCAAGCCACATCTCTTTGGCAATATCATATTGCCTAAACTCGCGCATCACATCATTTTCCATACTGCTCAGTAATGTAATGCGAGCAATGGAGTTCTTCTTTTTCCAGGAATCATTTGCAGCTTGGTCACTAGTATGCTTTTCAGTTGTACCCTTTTCTGGTTTGGTTAGAATATGATCCAGATCGTAAGAACCTTTTGTTCTTCCAGAACATACTGAATTTTCATGGCCCAAATTACATAATTATCGCCATTCAGTTTTTTACCCTTGTTGAGTTCTGCCACAATATTCTTAGATGTAGATGTCATTTCACTAAGAAATTACAATTAAACTAAGTTAGGACATATCACTATTCTGGTGGTTTAATACAATTATTTAATACTCAGCATAACACTTTCAGTTTTACAACAACTGCGAAATAATTTAAAAATAATAATACATATAGATTAAAATCGAAAGATCACTAAGTTTCACAATCATCTTTTAATCTATAAATTTTATTACCATTAATTATTTCGCTATGTAAAACTCCCACTAAAATTATACAAATAATAATATATATTATTTTAACAAAAATTTTTGTAAAACATATAATGACTACTGTTTTTATTTCAATAACATCATAAAACCGTACAAATAAAATTATAAAACTGTAAAAAAAAAGCATTGTATCATTAATTATTTCAATAACATAAAAAAAAATCATTAATAACTTACAAAAAAATTTATCATTATGATACCACTGTTTTTATTGTATGTATATACATAGATTCAACATAGTAACAAGAAATTTATTGTAGTATAATGGTTAGGGTCTTGGCTTCTTACCCAAGAAGCATGTGTTCAAGCCCCAGCACCAACAAAATATTTCAATTTTTCGCGGTTCATAAGTAAGAATGTACCAAGTTCATTTAGCCTTGAACCGTGTATTGATATCTCCATTTCCGACTGTAATGGACATATCTATTGTCGCAGTTTGAAATAGAAATAGATTCTCTCCATTTCCGAGATTTCTTGAGAAAAAATGGGTCTTTGGACGGTTGTGATTTGTTTGGACTAAAAAATTGTCTAACCAAGTTGTATAAGATCCCAAATAAATTAAAGATGCATTGTTTTGCTTTGCATCTCCCATTCCCACTATAGAAGAACATTGTTTTGTATGCATCTCCAAAAGATACATTTAAAAAATCTCCAAAACAGTGAATACAAATAAATACGTTTTATTTTAACAATTCGTATTTAGATTGATCGAATTTACAAACAAAATTTTGTAAATTAAATCTAAAAAATTAATCATGATACAGAAAAATAATTTTCGAAAAAATAATTTTATAATTTTAAATTATGCGTTTTTTTTGAAACATGAAATTAATTTTCAGAACAATTCGTGTTCTTTATTAAAACCAGAATACATGCTATAAAAACTCTGATACCAATGTTAATTAATGGATAGAACTTACAAATTACTCCGTTAATCTTTATGCGGAAGCGGATCTTGCGAGCGTAGCAGTATCACTGGTTCTGCAAGGAATCACAAGCCGAAGTCGGAAGCCTTGCGTTTTCCACAGCCTAAAACCTTCTTTTCTCTCTAATTTTGGCTATCACTATTCATTCGTTTTTCAGACAGATATTGGAGAGAGATAAGAATAGGGCTTATAGTATTAATGCACCTTTTCATGAAGGGTCTGCACCCTTTCATAACGAGTCACATATTGGATTCGGGTTTCCCATAATGGGTGTACCAATTAATAAATCCAACAATTGTCAGAGAAGAAAACACACTCCTGTACAGGGGCGGAGCCAGACATTTACTGAATCGGGGTCAAACACAAATTAAAAAAAGATTCAGTAACATAATTTTTTTTAATAAAATTTATATTAAAAATTGAATATTTACAGACTTGATAACTTGAACAAAAAAAGCTTCAACAATCCAAAAGTGTCCCATCTAAAAAAACCAATTTCTATTAATAAACAACAAAAAGGGACTAAAATGCTTTTCATCACTTCAAATTTCACATTCATTGTCGCTCAATTGTATTCTTCGACTTCCCATTTTCTGAAAACGACGTAAGATGGCACCATCACTAACTTTACTCTTTCTCAACATAAGTTATTAAGCAATAATTCATCCATTCATCACACATTTTATTCTGCAAATTGTCTTTAATGAATTTCATTGCGGATAATACTCTCTCTACAGACGCTGTAGCTACTGGTAAAATCAATGCCAACTTTAGCAGAAGAAAAACTTGAGAATGTGCTCTATGCTTGTTAGTTTGTACCATAACACTAGCTAGGTCACTTAATCCATTCAAATTTGAGAATTTGTCCATTGTGCGCATATCAACAATAAAGTTTTCTGGCTGATTGGGAAGAGCTAGAAGACTAGCATTGAAAAATTCTCTAGGATAGAATGAAGCCAACTTCACCAATTTTTTGTTGTCAAAAGCCCAAAATGAATCTCTTGAATTCAAACAAGCCACACAAAGAAGAAGTTCTGAATTTATCTCGTCAAATCTAATATTAAGCTCTTGTAGTTGTGTATCTATAATGGCACAAAATATATCCACTCGGTACCAATGAAGATTAGTAATGTGAGGAGCCTTATGGGCAGATTTACCTTGAAGAACAAATCTATCCTCCATGTTGGGTATGTTGATTTCATGTTTCATGCAAAATGAAGACACTTCATCCAATAAACATGCCCATCCATTATCTCTCAATGCTTGCAAGCGGTTCTTGGCCACCTTAACAAGAGACATCGCATTTTCAATGTCTTGATCTTTCCTTTGTAGTGCTAAAGAAAACTCATCTGTTATCCCTAACACATTTTTCATTAGGTGCAAGAGGAAAACAAAATCAAAATCTTGCAAAAATTTTACAAGTCGATTTGCTTCGGTCTTTTGCTCTTGCTTTGGGCTTTCTTTTCCAACAATTTGAAGCACCTCAATGACACATGAGAATGTAGGAATCAAGTTCAAAACACTCCCATAATGAGAACCCCAACGAGTGTCACCCGGTCTTCTAAGACCAAGCTCTTGATTCAATCCTTTTCCAGTTTCAAGATTGTTGTGACTTAGTTCTTCTATAATCTTTGTAGATTGTTTTTCTCGAAACAAATCCCGACGCTTTGCTGAACCTCCAACAATATTGCAAGATTGAGAGAGCAAAACAAAAAACCAATCGGCATCATCATTACGTCTTGCTACATAAACAAGTGCCAATTGAAGTTGATGGGCAAAACAATGGATGTAATTGTCACACCCCGAGACAACCCGCCACGTATTTATACGTAAGGCGTGTGCACATCACATACATTATCAATAATAAATACTCATGTAACATATTAAAATTAAACAAAGGCTTCTAACATCACAAATAGTTCAAATACATAACACACATTTAACATGAGATCAAAACAAACATGGCAAACAAACAAATAATTGCCATGTTAGTCAATGTATCCACTTCTAAAGAGAAAATTTAAGTTTAACTATCGAAATTAAAAAGATACTTGAGCCGTCTGCTCGTTGACATCCTGATATGCATCCCTCCTATTAGTGCTCCTCGTCGGCTTCATCATTTCCTCGGAACCCACATAAAAGTGGAACGGGTGGGAGATCGAACAGTCTCTCGGTACGGGATTTAGTTCCAGTCCCGGAGCTTGTCAAATTCACTTATATATATACAAACATGATATTAAAATGTTATCCTCACATGCTATAAAATATTTAAAACACACACACACACACACACTTCCTTAATTATCTTTTAACTTTTCCGTTTAACCATTTATTTGCCAATCCAGTGGGAAATCCATCCAACACCGGAAGAACGCCAACCCGCTGGGAAATCCATCCAACAACTAGAGGCTTTCTCACTAGATGGGGAATCCATCCTACGCTAGATATTGGTTGTCGCACTAGACGGGGAATTCACCCTACGCTAGATTTTGACCCGTGACGGGAAATCCAACCAACGCCACGTTAACGAGGGGTCTAGTCGAACTTAGACCCAATGTATACATTCCAACATGCGTTCAACGCACCTTGGCTCCTTTCCTTTAACTCATCCATTACATTCCACGTTCATTTTATTTAGCACTACACAACGCTATGCTTAATACATCCTACTTACAAGTCTCATGATTGATATGAAAGATCCTATTAAATTCCTAAACAAGCCAAAGGGATTGTTCGATTCAACATGCACAATTCCATAAATAATTAAATAAATAAAATACACACAAAATGGTAAGTACAATTTGACAATGTCCAGAAAACCCGTACCTGAATCCGTGGGGTAGTTCACTCATGCCTCTACGTTGCTTCTTATTTCAGAATTCGTACCTAGACCATGTTACATGGTTTCTAAATTAATATTTATACATGTTCCTATTTATTTGTTACTTAAACTAATCAAAGCAGAATATAATATAATTTACCATACGATCAGACATATAATAGAATTTGATTTTTACCGAATATATTTCCCAAGATTTAAACATAATATATCTAGATATCAACATAAGATATTGTTTTAAAATATAATTATATCTAGTATAGAGTAATTGAAACTATACAATTAAATCCACCGGTTATCAAGGAATTTTATCAAATAATTAATTTTAGAAATTATATAACTCTGAGAATATTTTATTGAGTAACTAAATGTGATCCTAAATATTATATCAGAAGACAAGATAGAAAATTAACTCTTCACTTTCAAATTTAATAAGAAGATATATATATATATATAGATTTTAGATACCATCATGTACGGAATAGATCAAAATGATTTATTTATATCATTCAAATGAATAATTCAACAAAATTATACATCATATTCTAAAAGAAATTATATGACAATTTGTATTATCGCAATTGAAATAAAATAAAGATAATAGTTTTGGAATTTTATAACTAAAGGAATTATTATAAACTACAAAGTTCCGGATTGTAATATCATCGAGAGATAGATTTTCAGTTTATAATTTAAATAAATATAATCATAAATCCCTAAGTTATTATAATTCATTCTAATTGATATATCTACTTATTATATTACAATCTATGGAATTATGCAAAAATAAAATATTATAGTTTTTAGAGTACCTTATAGCTCGCAGTTTTTCCAGAGGAGATTCAATCCAATTTTTGAGAGGTTAAATATCAAAATAAAATAATAGAGGGCAATATTTATAAAGAAAGGATTTAAACATAGTGGTTTCGTGGTATTAAAGTTTATTTAATAAAATAACCTTCAAGATTAATTGAGATTGAGAGATTTCAAATTCCTTTTCTTTTAAGTTTCTGAACGTTTAATTTACCTGGCTAAAAGTAAAACTGTTGAACTAAATGTGCAAAACTGATTGGCAGCTGGCGCGTTTCATATAACAAAAATTATTACAATTATATTTGTTTACTTAAATATCCATTTGATTAAATGCTAAGAAAAACAAAATTGCAGTTCACAGCATTCAAGAAGTCTATATCAATATCATTATGTATTTTATTAATTGGAAAAGATTAATTCATACCTTAATTTATTGTCTTAATTTATGTGACGTTACAGTAATATGCTGAATGATTTTCTCTCAAGATCAAGCTTTTCAAACCATTAAACGAGCCACGCATGTTACTTGCACCATCATAACCTTGCCCTCGTACTCTTGACAAGCTTAAATTGAGACTAGAAAGCAAATTACATATTGTTTCTTTAAGAGACGAAGCAGTTGTGTCGGAAATATGCACAATTCCAATAAATCGTTCCAAAACTGAACCCCTCTTATCCACATAATGCAAAAGAACCGCCATTTGCTCTTTATCTGAAACATCACAAGATTTATCTACCAAAATACCAAATAAATCATCTCCAATATCATCAGTTATGGCTTTTAATATTTCTTTAGCTGAGGCATTAGCAATATCCTTTTGGGTATCAGGACAAATCATTTTTGAGTTTTTGGGAGCATTTTTCACCGCCCTACTCATCTCTTCACTGGCTTTTGAATAAACTTTTAAGAACTCAAGAAAGTTATCCTTGTTATGAGAAATTTCTGATTCATCGTGTCCTCGGAAAGGTAATCCTTGATGAAGCAATAACCTCGCCGTAGTGATTGTCGCCTTCAGTCGCAAACAATAGTCACATTTTGATTGCTCGGTTTGATTAGTAAGAAATGTCCGAATTGATAGTTTCTGGTTTTCCAAAGCATCACACTTGTTCATTGCTTGGTTATGGAAGCTATTGGGCCCACCAATATGTCTAATTAATCTATCCTTCTTATTCCAACTTTTAAACCCCTCGGTTATGAAAGTATCACCACTTTGTTTATTCTCATTAAACAAATAACAATACAAACAATATGCTCCTCCGTCTTGTTCACTGTATTCTAACCAACTTCCAAACTCCTTAAACCAACTCGAATTGAACTTGCGCATCAAACCACTCATTTCAACTTGTTTAAAATCTATAGCTTTTGGTTGACAAGGACATTTTTATAAATAGTATCTTCTAACTTCAACCCTCTCATTAGGTGAATACTCGGTGATCTTTGGTCGAAGTGCAGGGTCGTCAAGATACTCTCTTGGACAAACTTCAATTCGCTTTGACGGTTGAGAAGTGGATGCATTTTGAAGCCCTCGTTTCAAAAATTTCTCCATTTACCTTTTATATTTGAGAGAACAATGCGTTAAACAAGGCATCTCTTATAGAGTTAAACAAGGCACCTCCTTGCTTGTGTTAAGTCTATGTCAGAACTTGTTGTTTGGTTTATGAAAATGCAAAAAAATGCATTTCTTATTACTTATTAGGCAAACTTTGCAATTATTATGCCAATTGAGAAGATTCCATAAAGAATCAATAATAATGAAATTATGAAACTATGAAGCAATTACCATCAGTCAGTGGCACTCTTACAAATAAATTCAAGATTTCAAGTATTCAACCACAAAATTGAGGCACGTATTTACTAATTTACATATCAAGAATTCAATTTAAGAGATAGCCAAAACACAGTTGCAATTCAAGTAATCAAGGTTCAATGTCGAAGGTGTCGTAAAAAAATACAAAGAGCTCAAGAGAATAACCTGCCACAAGGCAATGTGGCTGCCCTCACAGTCGGACAAGACGAGGAGGCACAGGAGCACTCGCACAGCCACGTAATGATTTAAATTTTCAAATTTAAAATAAGATAAATGTGAAAATAGGGATTTGGGGGTCTCGCCGTCTGCAGTTTTACTATTTTATATTTTTACTATAATATGATGTTGAGAGAGAGAGAGAGAACTAGAAGAAAAGAATAGAAAATGAAAGATATTATATTTAAATACTAGGAGTGTCTCACGGTCACAGCTGTTGTTGGTTACTTGGTTTCTTTTATTAAAAAAATGTTCTAAAATGATATATGTCTCCCAAGATTGTACACAAGTTATTCTTTTCTAAAATGGAATGGGGGTCAATAGTATAAAAAATTCATAAAAAATATGGGGGTCAAAGTTCATGTACATGTAGCATTCAAGTATAATTTATATAACAAAATTATATTTTTATTATTGGTTTTTGAAAAAAAAAAAGGGGGTCAATTGGCCCCCATTTCACTGAGGTACATCCGCCTCTGCTCCTATATGCCTCTATTTTGTACCAGCCTTATGCCCTGTAGAAGAGCAGATGCCTCTGCATGAGTGGCACTGCATGAATTCTTATGTGCTGATTGATATTCTTGCATTTCTCCATTTTTGTACAGTACCCACCCAATTCCTCCTTTCCAATTTTCAACCCAAGACCCATCTACAAAGCTCCTGATTCTCTGATTGCTAACAATAGGAATGACATAGGAGATTTCCCCGTTTCAAAATTTGGTAAATATTATGCTGGAATTACAATAGGAAACAAAAATAGAAAAGGCAATGTTACTCAAGTTGAATTAAAATATGTTGAGAAGTGACAAATACTTGAGTCCCAAATCTTTAATCTTTAATTCTCTATTTTTTATTTAATTATTATCCTCTTTTTATGTTTCCTTGTTTTAGGTTTGAGTAAAGTTACATGGCCAGAATACAAGATTCTCATTGAAGAAGATGTGAACTTGAATTGGAGAAATCAGAGGGGAACAGTTCGTCAGCTGAACAGTCCTTGTGGTTTCTTAAAATTTCCAATGGACCTCCTAAGCACTTAAAAAGATATCAAGTTAATTACAATGAGGAGATAAAAGCATGTTGAAATGAGGAGTCCCAATCACCTTTGTCCAGAGGCACACTCATCTGTTGGTCAATCTAATCTCAGCCATTGATTGTAATCGAGTGCTCCTCTTCCTTTTTCTCTCTTTTCTCCTACCTCACATATTTTTTCTTTCTTCTTCCCCATGCCTTATTTTTATGATAAAATATGTGCATTTAAATGTGGTTCTCTTATATTGGGTTACTTTGGATTATTTCATTATGTTAATTTATGTTAATTCAGCTTGGGATTAGTCAGCAGGGTTAGGTGCTATGCATTGTTCTTAGAAGAGAGATTTGAATATTTTAGCATGCTCAAGTATGACTTGGATATCCACTGGTATGTGATCTAAATTATGTTTCATTTTCTGATTTTGGGTACTGTACTCATCAATATGTTGTGAATTGACCGTGTATACTATTTTTGTGTGTGTGTGTTTTGCAGAGATCGAAGAATCTTGACATAATAGAACTACTTAATCAACTGCCAGCTCTACAACAACTTCTATGTTGCTTACTTAATTGTATGGTAAATGTTTAATTATTAATTGTATTTTTGGAAATTGCATAGAGTTCTAAGTCTTGAATACTATTTTTAGCAGCATCCTACAATGTTTTAGTTCAGCATGCACTAACAATGGTGAGTTTTCTAATTGTAAGAAAATATTAATTGGTCCAATCTTGTTTGTGTTGTATTTTTATTTAATAGTTTCCTAATTGTAAGATACTAAGCTGATGCTAGTACTCTGTTACAGAGAGATCAAATTGTACTAATTACTATTTTCAACATTGTGTGGTTGTGATATTCTTTAGGAATTTATTTAGCCATTCATATTGGAGTATTTGATAAAAGAAAACATGGATGACCCACAGAGAAGATCCTCCAAACTACAAGGTATAACTGGACAGAAAATATATGATGTCTCTATGATTTCTCTCTTTAAGGATATCAGAATTTGTGAATAAAATTCACATGATCCTGTCGGTGCAGTAACAATTTATATGTCCCGTTATTCTATATAGCCCAAATTTTGTATACCTATTCAGGTATATACCTAATTACATACTTGTAATGCAATATTTATGCCATTTCTTCATTTTACTGCGTATAATAACAGATGTACATATGTTTGTTTTCTGATACAGTCGTAATAGAGACAGATTGTGAAGAACCACTCCTTCCCCCGCCCCAACCCGTCCAAAAAACCGGACTGGTACTTTTTATATTATAAAAAATTATTATATTCCTTCATTATTCTTTTGAAAAATAGGTTTTGATATGTAGAACCAACTAATAAAGATAGAAGCATCTTAAACTACTTACATCTAATTTTCGTTTTTTTTGTCTTACATTACAAATAAAGGAGACATTGTGTTCAATTTGAGGTGGAAAGGGTTTTGAAGCCCCTCTGTGAATAGGAGATGCATCAATGGAGTATAGTTAGCAGCTCCTGTGTGACTATTTACAATTTGTAGCCTTTTAGAAATTACTTAAGATTGAATATGTTATGTTGTTAATATGTGCTAATATGTGTTATGTACAATTTGTTATAGTGTGCTTTTTTATGAATGAATATGTTTTGTTGTTAAATTGTGTTGTCTTTTGTTTATATTGTTTAAAATATTTGTATGATTGTTCGCACACAGGTGTACTCCTAAGTTTCAGTACAGCGAGCTGTACCTTTTAAAACTCGAGTTTACCTCTGGTCAAGACTGCAAGTGCACAGTCCTACTGTTGGTATAGTCGGGTATCGTATCCACAGGGACGGTAAGAAAAGAACCGGACTCTACTTAAGTTTACTAAGAATTCTAGAAGTGAGAAAATTGTTGATTTTGTGGTTGTTCTAACAATTCTACTGATTGATAACAATATTAAAGACAATAAAAGAAGATTAAAAGTTATTTTCTATTAATAAAAAGTGTTTCCAGGGTTTCAAGATTTCATTTCTGTTTTAGCCCCGAGGTATACGGCCCATATAGAACCCTATACGGTCCGTATGGACCACCGAGTTAATGCTGCAGTTACTGTTTCTGTGTTGATATTAATGTTTAGGGTTTCCATCGACCAGATCTAAGTTCCTTACCTCAACTGTTGCAATTTTGGCTTAAAACCCGATTACCGGACTCAACTACTCCCATTTTAGATGCGTTAAACCTCAACTTTCGCTTTTTGGACTAATTTATGTAAGTTACTTGTTGGTTTACTAAAGGTATCCAAGGACTTTCGCCTCAAGGAAAGTTTCGCCTTTTGGTACTCCTTGGTTCGTAGACCTACCTCGTATACTTAGTTCGGTTGGATTGAATATCATAGACTTGGCTCCTCACAATTAGACGTGCGCATTCATCTAACGGGATGACTAATCAAATTCAAGCAAGCACAAACAAAGCAATCGAAATACTACTTAACAAAGTAAAAACAAAGCATTCAACACATAATCAAAGTAGCATGCAAGCAAAACTAAATTACAAAGTACATCTTAACCCTAGAAACTAAGAAAATTAGTTACTCATGTTCATAAAACAGTGGAGAATTCGAAGATCTGTTGCAAACTCGCGTTTTTCACTTCTCTTCTTCTTCTCCAAGCCTTCTCTCTCACTCCAAGAACCACAATTCAAAAGATGACAATAGTATAATGAAAGGTGTCCTTTTTTCTGTCTCCAGATATCCTCTTTAATGCCAAGGATCGCGAATTAAAGAGGCGCCTTTTCGGTCTGCCCAGTTGTCTCTGTTTCCATTTCAGCCTGATCTTTCCGAAACTGCCTATACGGTCTGTATGGAAGTCCATACGAACCGTATGAAGTGTTGTCAGATCCATTTTTCGCCCTTTTCTGCAAAACAACAAATAAAACATAGCAGTACCACATTCTATTGATATATAAGTAAAAATTTCACATTTATAGGCTTTAAAGCACATGTTTTGGTGTAAAATTAGGTCGCAATCTAGACAAAATAGAGAGACATCAATGATATTCTATTTAATGTCAATGAATGTCGAATAGTAATATATGGCTAGCAAAAATATGGAGGCTAACCTCGATACTAGAAGAACCATGCCAAAAAATTTATGTCAACACTGACTGTTTTTAAAAAAACATAGTCAGTGTTGATGACTTTTACTGATTGTTTTTGAAGAAAAATAGTCAGTGTTGAAGATTTTCACTGACTGTTTTTTAACCGTCAGGGTAGCTTACTTTCACTGACTATTTTTGAACCGTCGGTGTAGAGTACCACTGACTGTTTAAATAAACCGTCAGTGTTGAGTATCTACACTGACTGTTTTATACCCGTCAGTAAAGGTATACCTACACTGACGATTGTTGAGTATTTTAAGTATAGGGTTTTGGCTATAATTTTGTACTCGTTTCTTTTAAATTTATAATCCTTTATACTCAATGAAGGGGTTGATTGCAAGCGCACAACCTATCAAACTAGTACTTAGGGTGTCAAGCCGCAGAGAGAAATGTAGAATTTAGTTTAAAGTTTTAATGATTAAAATCAGAAATGGTTGTTTCAAATTCGGTTTGAAGTATGTTTACTAATAATCCTAAAGTTGGTGGGTTCAATACCCTAGGAATTGAGAGATTAAACAAAAATAAAGGAAGAGTAAAATGAGATTAGGGTTTTAACAAAGATTGGAGAATCTAGGGGCTTTCAGTCTACAATCTCTTGTTTAATCCTATCTATTCGGTTTGTTTAAATTCATGTTTGATATGATGGGGTTTCTAACCTAATATGTTAAAAAGGGTCACTTCCGCGAATTAATAACGTGTCTAAATAATTATATTTATCTAGACCATGAAGTTCTTTGTTAGTCTATCATCTCCTTAGATATTGGTACTTAATAGTTTAGCTGGCCAAAGCAACTCATACCAATTTCTAAGTTGATTCAAGATGTCCCGACTTAGGGTTTTGGTTCTACCGGTTGAGTCTCGACCTTAACTTTAACCTTAATTCTTGTAGTTCTGGCTTAGATTACAAGATTTGTATACTCTTAACCTAAATCTTAATGGCTTTGTGACATAATTGATATTATCTTATATGATCCATTCTACCTTAAATTCTAAATGACCTAAAGCAGGATAACTACAATTCAAACACAAATTATGAGAACCACAAAGAATAAATCACAGAAATTAACAATCAAATCAAACAATCATCATAAAAACAAAGATCTAGATAGAATAGAATCAAACAAATTCATGCATTTGACCTACACCCCTAGAGAGGAAGTTAGCATCTCATGGGGATGCAAAACTTACAAAGAAGACTTATTAAAAATTGGCTAAAGCAAAAAGAAATTGAAAGGGAAAATAATTACAACCCTTACAACAACGAAGGTCTCTTGCTAGCTTGCTTTCCCTCGAGAATCTTGCTCCTCTTCTCCAAATCTAAACTCTAGATCTCACTTTTGCTCTCAAGAGATGTGAAATATGGAATGAATATGGTAGATGTGGAGAGATGATGAGATCTCAAGATGAGCATAATTATCCCCCTTAAATAGCCTATTCTATGCCCTAGAAACGTGGAGAACAGTGTCCCACACATTCTCTATAATTGGAACCACTAACTTTACCAACCGGGTATGATCTGGCTTTCTAAAAATAGCAAAACTGCATTTTTAGTCTCATTGCGGGCCGCACTGCGGTTAGTACGGGCCGCACTGCATTTTTATATCCCAATTTGGATTTTTGTCCTTCATAAAAGTTCTAGATCTTCTTGTTAGCTTTCTGAAAAGTGGTCATACGCCCAAAACGGAGTTCGTATGACAAAGTTATGCCCCAAATACGAAACATGTGTCGGAAGCTCAAAAGCTAAGTGCGACCCGCACTGCGCTCTGACTTTTCTGTTCGTCTAGAATGCGGTCCGCATCAAGATCCGTGCAACCCGCATTGGCACGAATTTTGATGAAAACTTTATTACATGTTAAAAAAATTGGCGCACGTCCAGAAAATCCATCTGAGTACTTATTTTGGCCGTATCGGAATCCGTCCGACCCGCACCGGCAATAATGCGGTCTGCACTGGGCCAGTTTGCCCTTAAATGTGCTGAATTTGTCTAAGTACTCAGTGTGACCCACAGTGCGACCTGGGGAGGCTGTAGTTTGGTCTGTTTTCGTCATTTTCTGCAATTTAAAGCAAACAAAGGCAGTAATTTGATTCCAGGTGTAATATATGACATTTATATATCAAAATACAAGATATTTAGAGTATTTTCAGGATAAAATCTAGATCGAACATTTGTAAATGTGTATATATTTTATGTCTATCAACGGTGACATCACTGACGCTTCAATATCAGTAAAGGGGTTTTTTGTACTAGTGATGACAAATATTTAGGGGGGGGGGGGGTCAATAGGCCGGTAAGCTATACGTATGGTACGTGGAAGCATTTTTATATCCATACACACTAAGAATTGATCTTATCCATAGCCTACTTATATCCACTAAGAATTGATTTTATCCTACCCTACTCTTACTAGTTAAAATTAGCGGGTAACAAAAGGATAGTGGGTGAATAACAAATAATGCTAATTTAATAATTAATTTCGTTATATTTAACAAATAAAATATGAAAACTTATTCATTTCACACATATGCAATCACATTACTAATAAAAAATAAAAATAAAATGTTGTGTAATCAATTCCAATTAAATTGTTTTATTTTCATATATTAAGAAAATTTAGAAACACAAATATTTCTTCAGACAAATTCAATTATTTCACTAATAATAAAACATGCAAATAAAAATAATAAGTTTAACATTTTTCTTATAGCAAAAAACATACACTGAATAATAAAAGTACAACACTTATTATTGCCCGAACATTATCATATAATTTTATTTTATGTAATTATCCTATCAGATAACGGTTACGAAATAGACCCGTACCCTTACCCCTTTTTAAATACCCACAAATATATGACGAATGTTGAGCAGATTGATTGAGTTTATCGAACATCTAATTTATTAAACATTAGGCAAAGCAACACGCAATGTTGGTATCAAATATAGTGGCTCTTTTTTGGCAATGGATATTCCAGAGGTCTCTGTTACACTGACATCCTCTAGTTTCATCCCGTCAGGTAGTTTCCAATCAAAGTGCAGCAATAGACTTGCTAGAGCAGCTTCCAGGAAAGTCACACCGAATTTAAGTCCCGGACAAATCCT
Organism: Carex cristatella; assembly: GCA_024447775.1. NCBI lineage: Eukaryota > Viridiplantae > Streptophyta > Magnoliopsida > Poales > Cyperaceae > Carex > Carex cristatella. The sequence continues at coordinate 3,618,237 of JAJHPF010000013.1, read as the reverse complement.
CCTCCCGGCACCAAATGGCACAAACTCAAAATCATTCCCTTTTAAGTCAACAGCATGCGTTATAAACCTCTCTGGTTTGAATTCATCTGGATCATCCCAGTCGTCAGGGTTTCTTCCCAGAGCCCATGCATTGATTAATATGCGGGCCCCGGAGGGAATTGTGTAGCCAAGTATCTGGCAACTCTCCTTGCATAGTCGTGGCCCTAAAAGAGGTGCGGGTGGATGCAATCTCAGAGTTTCTTTTATGACAGATTGTAGATAACTGAGGGTATTCTCATCAAAGTTTTTATTATCACTTGCAGCTTGTCTTATCTCTGTTTGTGCCTTAGCCATCATCTCAGGTTTCTTAATTAGTTCTGTCATGGCCCATGCAATCGTTGCCCCTGATGATTCAGTTCCTCCAACAAGTACATCCTGAATGAATAAAGAGTACATCATCAAAGTGAACATTTAATTATAATACTTTATATTACTTTTTATAATGCAACATTTCTTTTCTATTTGGCAAAGGTAAAATAAAAATAATGTATTTATGAAAATAGAAATAAGTTAGGGGCTTGATTCATTCCATATCTAAAAAAAACAAAAACAAAAACAAATTAGAATTTTAGTTTGAATCCGGTCCGTCGTTATATATTTCTTAAAGATTCCTCGTGCATTACAGGTTTCGGCTGGATTGGACGGTCTGCTCATTCCTATGTATATTTATCAAATGCATCTACTCTTTCCTACGTCTGTAGTTAGTGATGACATTAATGTGAATGCTTTTTCTGAGGTCATTATTATGTTATATTAATTATAATATATGTTAGCTGTCGAATACATTAATAATAGAAAAATGTATGAAAATTAGATCTGTTTTTTTTAATAAGTTTATCGTTCTTCCTTTTATTAGAGGCTTTGTTACTGCCACAGCTGGAGCATGGGTCTGTCTTAGGTTTTGATGCTTTAGAAGGATAATTAATGTCTATTATTAATGGCTTTTGTAGTTGCTTTGGTAGATATTTTATAATGGCTTTGAGTCGGCTGAGTCGGACCCGAATCAGTGCGTTCCGAGCCAATTTATGAGTGAGTTACCTAGTGAGCACTTTTTCTGTGGAAAATCAGGTGAACTGCGTAGATCGACTCGGCCAATTCAACTGATTTTTGGTAAGAGTTGGTCGATCTGATTCTCCGTTTGTCAGCCAATTCCAAATGATCTGAGTTTGCTCCGATTCTCCATTTTGCGTTTTATTTTTTTAAGAAATATAATGCCATAATGGTGCTCCAAAGAAATTGGAAAGGGTGAGTTATACCTGGCCAGGTAGGGCAGAAGAATCTTCTACGATTTGTTTGGATAACTTTCTACTGTAGAAAATTTGAAAAATCTAGTGGTTTATGATGAACCCTTGACTATTGTTTAAGAAGTGGTCCTAATGAATTATTTTCTTCATGATTTTGCTGTTGAATTAATATGTTGTCAAGTGTGTGGTTGACTCATTTCACAAATTATAATGCTTCTTCATCTCTAATGAAATAAAAATATGTAATATTTCATTTCCGTTTGTCTTTTAACTGTGTGAGAATTCATCAGACTACATGTTCAGTTTTATATGTTTATATTATATTATATTATGTAATGCTATAATAATAGATTATTTCACTGTAATATTTTGCCTTAATATAATTTTTCGAGAAATTAATTTTCAACAATTTTTTATATTTTTTTAAGTACAAAACAAGCTTGTTCTTGTTAGATTGAAAGGTTGGTTTCTCGCTAGATTTATGCTGATGTAGATTATTCTTTAGTTTGTCTTTTAACGGTGCTTTTGCCCACTATCTGAAGAAAAAGGTTATTGTTAATTCCTATTCTACAAATAAAGCGTGGTTTTATTCTTTTTATGTATTATTTATTACACATATTTATATGAATTAGAACTTAATCAGGCACATACCAATACAATAGCTTTTATGTTGTTGATCGTGATAGGTATTTCCAAGTCACCACGTTCCTTTACATCAAGAAGGACATCAACGAAGTCGTGCTCAATCTCCTCCTCTCCACTTTTCTTCTGTTCTAGTCGATCCTTCACATGCTCTTGTACAATCTCCTCCAGTACCGAATCAAGTTGACTACATGTATTAATAATTAATATATGAATCTCACTCAAACACTAAATTAAGGATAAGGATAATAAGAAAAACAAAATAAGAAATGCATGATAACAATGTATATATATTATCAAATGTTACCGGTGGAGTCTCGCAACTCTCCTTCTCATCTTCACATCCAACCAACTGAATGATGGCAAGAAATCAGATAGGTGGAATCCAGATAAAAGCTCCAGCAACTCACGAATAGTTTCTAAAAAAGCTCCTCTCATTTTACACTTTCCACCAATTGCTGCATGAATAATGAAATTGTTCGAAAGCTCATATGCCCTGGCATTCAAATTGACTCGTGTGTTACCAGGAAGTAATCTGATGCTCTTCAACATGGAATTGATCTCTTCTTGACGGATTGAGGAGAAAGATTTGACCTGTTTTGTAGTCAAGAGCTCACTGGAACAAATTCGACGCAGCTGGCGCCAGTAGGGACCATTTGACCAGAGAATACTTTTATTACCATACGTGATAACACTTGATGCATACATCACAGGGCGGTTCGCAAGGTTTGCATCGTACGTTTGCATCACCTATGCAAGTGTGTATGCATCAATTAAAGTTAAACTATATAATATTCAGTTTTTACCCCTTATATGTGATTTCGAGGACCACACACTATCATAATTCATAAATCATATACAAATATAAATATATAATAATTTTTTTTTAATTAGCAGCAATCGTGTTTGTTCATTGATACATTAACCTTCTTAGTGTCCTTAATCATACCCTGCAGATCTACATTGGATTATACATATAGAGAAGCAAATGGAAGGCATATCCATAAATCCAAGAACAAATTTGATAAAGATGATTAGATGTAATAATAAAACTAACAAGTTGCTATTACATCATTTAATTTTTCTACTCTACATCCTTGCACTCAATTTTTAACTATTTTTGGTGATTTATTAGCATTAAACGATCAATTAGCTACAAAGTTACCTCTTTTGCAGCTTCACGAGAAGTGATGACAACAAGGTCAGTCTCGCCAGCACGAAGGAGCATAACGGGTCCATGCAACCGGGAAAGGTCACGGAGGGTACGGTGGTACGAATTGCCAATTACTAGGTGGTGCATGCTTCCGATAAAAGGCAGTGTTTGGGGACCAGGAGGGAGATTAGATTTAGAATGTGTAGCTTGCTTCTGGAGGAATCGAATGGAGAGCAAGAGTAGTAGGAGAAGAGATGTTAGAAAGTAGAGAGGTAGATCCATTTTTTATGTTCTCTTTTGTTTTGTGGATGATTGCAGAGGAGATTACGTACTTATAGAAGAAGAAACGAGCTAAACTAGGTCTAAACCATGAAAGGAAAAATTGGCCGTTTCGGACCAGAATCAGCTGATCTGATTCAATTTCCGGCCGAGTTACAAGGTAGGTGATTTTTTCGTCTAATTTCGGCCGAAATGGTCCGATTCCAGTCAAAATTCGACCAAAATATCGAATTAGATTTAAATATATAATCGGATTCAAACTCATTAACTAATTAAATACTAGATAAAAAATAATAATGCTATAACTATGTTGTGTTGGCTGGATAACTTCATTGTTATCTGTATTATAAATGAAAGGGAGATATTATTGTGAATAAAAAAAAGGAAGACATTGAAAACTTTTTGGCTTTCTATTGACAAAATAAGTGACATATATAATTAGAAAATGTAAAGACTTGCACTACTACAAAAATACAGTTTGTAGACGGACTTTAACTGGAGAGCTACACGGATTTGCAAACGTGTGCAATAATGGAGTGTAGGAAAGTCAATCATTTACACACAGATAATTATCCGTGTACGATTATACTAATCCTACACGGATTATTTAATAACGAGCCGTGTGAAAAACCTCCAAAAGTGCACTCATCTCAAGTGAGCTATACGGTTTTTTAATAAATATCCGTGTAGGAATAGTCTTCCTACACGGATATTAACTAAATATCCCTGTAGCTCTCCTAACCTAACTACACGGATTTTTTTAATAAATAAGCGTGTAGGAAGACTATTCATACACATATATTTATTAAAAAACTGTGTAGAAATAGTAATCCTACACGGATATTACTTTAAAAATCCGTGTAGCTAGGATAATTTCTATTGTTAGGATATTTTTTTATTGCTACCTCTTCCTACACGGATTTTATTTAAATATCCGTGTATGATTTTCCTATTTTTTTTTGTAATTTTTTTTTGTTTTTGGCTAGCCTCCACTTTTGCTAGCCATTAAATTATATATAATCAGAATTTTTTTTTGCCCAAAAACAGATCCCCAAAACATAATATAACAATCAAAATTGATAATTACACTAATTAATTTATACAAATTTATATTGTTCTTTACAAAATTCCGAAATAAACCATCTTGCCCACATCTCTCTTACTTGGTCGATTTGCTCTGTTGAGAATACGGCTTGGCTCCAGTTATACTACAATTATAATTTGAGTTAGTAACGAGAAGAGGATCGAATTATTGATATTTTTAAAATGAAAATTAATGTCAATTAATCAAACCCTAAACCCTAAATGTGCAATAATCATAAAATAACAGAAAATTAAAGAAAAAAAGAAGAACAATTACTAACTTGAGCAAGAGAGAGAGGAGATAATTACAAGAAAAACAGCAAGCTCATATCCCAACTATGCCAAAATCAGCTTCCAGCTAATCTAGAGGAGAGAGAGTGATCAAAACGGCACTGGAAGGGGAGGTTTACTTCATTAAAACCCTAAAATGACCTTTTCTATACGGATTTATAGGTACAAATCCGTGTAGCTCTCTATACATATGTACACGGATATTTCACTAAAAAACCGTGTACAAAGCACATTCCTACACGGATATTTCAATAAAAAAACCGTGTAGTTCTCTCACATTCTTACACGGATATTTTATAAAAGCTCAATTTCCACACGGATATTTAATGAAATATTCCTACACTGATTTTTAAGTTAATATCCGTGTATGATTTTTACAGATATTTTGAATATTGGAAAAATCCTCTTTCATACATGATTTTTTATAAAATAGAGAAAATCCGTATATAACCTACAGTGTAGGAATTGTTTTTTTGTAGTAGTGTTGCTTGCAGCTAGAAAAGAAAGAGAAAGAAAAAAGAAAATTGAAAGCTTTTGTCCTGAATTTCAACTGGTGTAACGTGCTACAATTAGGAACCATGACTTGTCAAAGCTATAGTTTTCTTCCTTTGATCACTTGGTAAAAGCTTGGCCGCTATCTTCCTTCTAATAGACCACCACATGTAACAGTTTTATGCACAGGTCACACATATTTGTCTCCTTCAAATGTAATACTTGTTCATAATTTTTTTTATTTTTTAAATGTCATCTAAGAAATTTTTAATTTAATTGGTTATTTTTAATTTCTTTCTATTTTTTTATATTATTTAAAGAATGTTATTTGTTATTTATTATGACATTTTGTTTGAGATTTATTTATGAAAATATGTCATTTAATATATTATTAAGGAATGTTATTTATATGTAAATATTATTTAATATGTTACTTAAGAAATATAATTTGTAATTTAGTTTAAATATTTTATGAAAATATATCGTTTTAAAATTAAAGGGTCCAATGTGAACAGGGGCTTGGATATGCAGGACATGGAGTAAAAAAGTTAAATGATGTGAAGGTCTTCTAACTTTAGTATTACATCTTGTTGGGTTCAAAATATGAGGAAATAACATTTTCGAATAATGTAATATATAATCAATGTATCTTTTTGAAATGAATAATCAATGTATCTTGATCTTCTACATGAGAGAATGAATCGATATGGTTAGAGAAAAGGCCAAATCAGACCCATAACAGATAAGAATCTCTCTAATAACATATAATTTGAATTCTACATAATTTCAGGATAAACATCTAATAATCTTTATCTTGAATATTCGATCGAACTTGTGACAATTGTTTCTGAATCTATTGAATGCCTTCCATTTGCTTCTTTATTCGTATAATCCCAAGTAGATATGTATGATATAAATAAGGCACTAAGAAGGTTAACAACTAACATACAACACCAAAAAAACAAGGTTAATATACAATGAACAAAATATGAAAATAACACGATTGCTGCTACTTAATAAAATTTTATTTCTTTATATTCATATATGTTTTATGACATTGATGTGTACACACTGCATAGGCGATGCATACACATCATGCAAACCTTGCGAACCGTCCTCCGAATAGTGCAGTAAAGGTTCTCATGTATGGTACTGCAGATATTTTCTTCTCAAATGGCCCCTACTGGCAAGATCTGTGTCAAATTTGTACTAATGAGCTCTTAACTCAAAACAGGTCAAATCTTTCTCCTCTATCCGGCAAGAAGAGATCAATTCCATATTGAAGAGCTTCAGATTAGTTTCTGGTAAATCACCAGTTAATTAATTTGAGTGCAAGGACATATGAGCTTTTGAACGATATTATTATTCGTGCAGCATTTGATGGAAAGTGTAGAACGAGAGGAATATTTTTAGAAACCTTAAGGGAGATACTGGAGCTTTTGTCTGAGTTCTAACTATCTGATCTCTTCCCATCATTGAGCTGAATGGATGTGAAGATGTGAAGAAGAGTTGCGAGACTTCATAGGTAACACTACACCATTTACAAGTTCGGACAATACACATAATTTGATTGTATTAAAATCATTTTGTAATGTTCAATGATTTGGTCTCAGATCGTTTTTTTACTGCAACTATATATAATTTGGTTACAACTTGCAATAACAATGTAGCAATAAGATATTGCAACTAAATGGGCGGTTGCTGTTATGCATTTAGAACAACCAAAATATGATAGTAATAACAGTGTCTTGCAACAAAATTCATGGTTACAACTTATTAATTAAATACAACCAAATTTTAGTTGTCAAAAATGTGTAACAGCAATATATTGTAACAAAATAAAAAGTTATGTTTACACATTTATCACAACCAAGATATGACAGCAATAAACCTTCCAATCATGCATTTCTGGCTTTGTTCTTATCCTTTAGTGTTTGAGTGAGACTCATATGTTAAATATTATTAATGAGGAGGGTTCAAATGCACCATAGGTTTGTGCCTCAATTATGCTCCACGTCTTTATCTCTGTTTTTAAAGTCTGAACAGTGGTCAATCTTTGCGAATATAATTTGGGCAATTTGGCGGTGCAGGAACTCTAGAGTGTATCAGGGAGAACAGCCATCTCTTGACCAATTTTTGAGATTCTATGCACAAATCAAACAGGAAACATCACTGGTTCAGACGGTTAAAGGATATGGAGGCAGTGGTATCAATACTAGTACATGAGGGGTACCATAGAACACACTATGTTGTTTTACGGACGCTTCATGGGTCAACAATTGGGAAGCGGGTTTGGGTTTTGTTTTACTGACAGGGGACTCACTAGTGGCGTATGGAGTCAATCACTGCACCTCAGCATCTCCTTTTTAGGCAGAAGCTAAAGCCCTGCTAGGGGCGATAAGGTTTGTTGTGGGGAACAGTTATGAGGAGTGTTCTTTTTGCATTGATTGTACGTAGCACCCTAGCAGAAGTGGTATCTCAAACAAATCCACCTGTAGAAGCTGATTGGAGAGCAGCAAAGGAGATCATAACAATTTGGGAAATACTCAGAGCACGCACGAATTACAAATGTGTATTCATATCTAGATGTCACAATGAGTTGGCAGATTATTTGGCGGGTATAGGTAGAAGGGAGAGATTAGCATATTTGGGTTTTACTCATCCTCTATTCAAAATGTAATCTCATGATCTCTGTAATTATGAATTCTGGTATGAATGGAAATTGCCTAAGGGCGTGTTTGAAGCAAAAAGAAAAAAAGTCTGAACAGTCGATCCGAACCGCCTAAAAAATGTAAAATTTGGTCTCCAAGCATATTTTATTGTAATAATTATTTTGGGCAGTTCGGATTTGCTATTCAGATTTTGAAATTAGAGATAAAGATATGGAGCATAATTGGAGCACAAAATCATGGTGCATTTGAACCCTCCTCATTATTAATACATAGAAGCAAACTGGATTTGCTAATGGAGGAGATTTAACAGGAGCTTTTGAAGAATCGACAACAACAAAAGAAAAGCGGAGAGGAGGATCTTGAATATGATTTCGTTGATGTCCTTATCAATGTAAAGGAACGCAGTGACTTGGAAGTGCCTATCACGATAGACAACATAAAAGCTATTATCTTAGTTTGCGCCTGGTTAACTTTTACTTCATATAAACTTGTTGAATAAATAAAAATTAATAAAAAGCCCAATAAAAGAAAAGAAATGAAAAAGAAATAGTGCATTATAAAAGTTAATTCTCTTTTCAATGTATAAGTATTCTCTCATTATACCGAACAACCCCAACTAAATAAATATATTGATATACTTGAGTAAATATCGGATGTGGTAAGAACTAAGAAGTAATAATTGAATGTTCTCTCTGATGTACTCTTTATTCAGGATATATTTCTTGGGGAAACTGAAACATTGGCGACAACGGTTACATAGGCCATGACAGAACTAATTAAGAATTCTAAGGTAATGGCTAAGGCACAAACAGAGATAAGACAAGCTACAAATGATAATATTAATTTTGACGAAAACACCCTCAGTTATCTACAATTAATCATCAAAGAAATCCTGACAATGCACCGAAATTTTTGTTAATAAGAAAATTAATAAAAAAATATCGGCTTTGGGAGAGGTTTTGCGTATAATTTGAAAAGTCAGAAAAATGTGATTTTTTATAACGTCCTCTGGACATTATAAACTACAATGGCCTGATTAGCGAAATATGATTAGCGTTAATTAATGCTAGCAAAAAAAAAGTCGGGCTGTTATGGACGATAATGGTCAGCTACATTATTTTTTTTTTAAATTCAGCTCAATTTAGTTCTATGATGGTATGGGCGGAAAAAACACTGTAGCTGGCCGTTATCGTCTATAACGGCCCGACTTTTTTTTTAAATGCGTTAATTAGCGATAATCTAATTTCGCAAATCAGACCGTTGTAACCAATCATGTCTAGAGGACGTTTTAAGCAATCACGTTTTTTCTGCTTTTCAAATTCTCCGTAAACTTTCTCCAAAACCGATATTTTTTATTTATATTCTTATATTAATAAAAAAATTCGGGACAATGCACCCACCCAGATCACTTTCAATGCCAAGACTATGCAAGGAGAATCGCCAGGTACTGTTGAAAGTATCCAAGTCATCAGGTGTCCCCACACGGCCCGCGTAGCTAGGGACACGGTCCGCGTAGCTAGGGACACGGCCCGCGTAGCGAGTGACACGGCCCGCGTCAGAGGCGCTAAATTTGTCTTATGTTATAACTGTCTGTGTAAACACGTTTTTCTATTTTTGGTAAGTCCCTGTAATGGAGTTAGTGGGTGTAGCTGTAAGCTAATTATAGCACCATAATTTTAGGGTAGTGGATGCTAAATTAGGATTTTTTTCTAGTATTTATACCATGTCTCTTGTATGTGTAATTAGTCTGAGTTGAGTAATATGAAATTATTGTGAGTTTTTTCTGTTATCTCAATTTATTCCCAACAGGTACTTGGCTACACTATTCCCTCCGGAGCCCGCATAGTAATCAATGGATAGGCTCTGAGAAGAAACCCCGACTACAGGAACAATCCAGATGAATTCAAACCAGAGAGGTTTCAAACGGATGCTATTGACTTTAAAGGGAAAAAATTTGAGCTTGTGCCATTTGGTTCCGGAAGGAGGATTTGTCATGGACTTAAGTTCGGTGCAACTGTTGTTGAGGAGATTGGTAAATCTGTTGCTGCAGTTTGAATGGAAACAACCTAACGGACTGAAAAACCGGAGGATGTTGACATGACAGAGACCATTGGAATAGTTGTGGAAGAAAAGAACCACTGTATTTGACCGTTGGAATAGTTGCTGGAAAAAAATAACCACTGTTCCTTTGCCTGATGTTTAATTAGTTAGATATCCAACAAACTCGATCTCCTCAACGTAGGTGATATGTGTGTATTTAGAAATTAGACTGAAATACATTCAAGTAATATTGTACTGGTAAGTGGCAACCAGAGAATTATGCGTGTCTGGCAGAGTCTGATTTTCCTATTGTAGCAGTAAGTTTGTTAAACTCCTATGAATGATACCTTATGGTTATAATTTGTAGTTCTCTCTTTCGCATGATGCAAGTACTTGGGAAAAGTATAATAGTCAGAATTTGAAACGGAAGAAACGGAAGAAAATTACAAGTTTCTTGGAACTTCATTTTTGTGTCATTCAAAATTCCGGGTTTTTTTTTAAAAACCGAATAAAAATAAAAAGTATTAAAATAACCAAATTTAAAAAAAAATATTCAATGGTACCCAGATCGCCCCACTACGGGGCGGTCTACCCTCCTGACCAGACCGCCCCACAGTAGAGCGGTTTACTCTGGGCACAAAAACACCCCCCCAGGAGGGCGGTTTGCTCTGTCTGGCCTATATTTGGCAATTTTTCTTTCATGTCTCACCATAATTCACTTATTCTTCTTCTTTTAATCCATCTTGCTTTCAAATAGTGCTCCGAGGCGATTTTTTAGGTTATTCTGAGGTGATTGCGATCATAATCGCCAAACAGTGCTCCAGTGATTGCAATCGCCTCATAATCACCTAAAAAATCGCATCGAAGCACTGTTTGAGAGCAAGATGGATGAAAAGAAGAAGAGTGAGTGAATTATGGTGAGATATGGGAAAGAAAACTGCCAAATATAGGCGAGACAGAAAAACCGCCCCCCGGGGGACGTTTTTGTGCCCAGGGTAAACCGCCCCACTGTGGAGCGATCTAGTCAGGAGGGGTAAACAGCCCCCCCGGGTGGCGGTCTAGGTACCATTGATTTTTTTTTAAAATTCGGTTATTTTTAATACTCTTTGCTTTTATTCGGTTATTAAAAAAACCCAGTTCAAAATCTTTCTTAAATTATTTATTATCTTTGCATTATTATTTCAAAAAAGAAAATTCAGAACGAACTCAGCCTATGACATAAAAATCTATACTTGGTTACATGGGTGGATTCTGGATTTTTATCGGGAAGAGAGGGGAGGAAAACAATAGCGAATCAGGTTCAAACTCATTAGCTAATCACTTATTAGATAAAAAACAATGTTATAACTATATTATGCTGGGTGGATAACTTAATCATCGTCTATATTGTATTATAAATGAAAGGGAGATATTATTGTCCATAATAGAGAAAAAGGAAGACATTGACCTTTTGCCTTTCTATTGACAAAATAAGTGAAAGCATTTGTCCTGAATTTTAAGTGGTAGGTGTATGTGCTACAACTAGGGACCGTCACTTGGTCAAAGCAAAGCTTTCCATCAGGACAAATTACATTTGGTCTCTTTCTTGACTTATCTTTACATACTTATAATTACGTGATTCAATAAGTTGAAAAATCAATGTTTAGAAATTATCTACATTAATACATTTTTTTTATAAACTCTTGATGACAACTAAAACAAAGTTGAAATGTTGTAATTTTGTACGTGTGCATAGATAAAATGATATAGATCACATCCAACGTTTTTAATTTAAATTTTAAGTTTAAAATTTTGAGTTATTTTAGCTTTTAAAAATGAAGGTATGATGGAGACACAAAAAATAGAGGTATTTGAACCGTCCTCATAGTTTTAATATATATTATGAAAATATTTATGTATATATCTACGGATATCCATATCCGATCCATATCCATGCATATATGTTTAATATCCGATCTGTATCCGTATCCGAAATTAAAAAAAAAAAACGGATATACATATGATTTTACCACTATCCAACCTGTATTCAAGTCGTTTGCACCCCTAAATCCAACCTTTTAAAACTCAGATATTATATTTTAATTTCAGGGTTTTACAAGGGTTAAAATCAAGGAAAATTTTCCTATGTGCCCATACAAAAATTTGAAATAGCCAATATCCCCATAGAATCATCAAAATAGCCAATATCTCCATAAATATTTACCTTTCTTATTTCTGAAAAAAAAAAAAATTTGACACTGTCAAAATTTGTTATTAATTAAAAACCATCCGGGCCAGTTTATGTAAAAAAATATCACCCCCGCACAATGATTTCGCGCACCAGTCAAAACAGGTTCGCACAAGCATCTTGTGCACCTATTGGTCCTCACAATGGTTTGGCGCACCAAGTCTGCGCAATCATTATGCTCACCAAGGGGTTCGTACAATGGTTTGGCGCACTAATAGGTGTGCACGGAAATTGACATACTTGGACGGATTTTAATGTACTTTAGCACGGATCTTGATACAATCGGATGGACCTTACAAATTGGGCCTCGAATGGGCTTTGAAAAGTGGTGAAATCAAGGTCAAAGATGCGCATGTGTTGTGGGAACCTTCTTGGTGTGCAAAAACATTGCCTGAACCCGGTGCGCCAAACCATGGTGCGCACCAAGAGGTGCGCAAAAGTATTGTGCGAACCCAGTTTGGCTGGTGCGCGAAACCATTATGCGGGGGTGGTATTTTTTTACATAAACCGGTCTGGGTGGTTTTTAATTAATAACGAATTAAAAAATTTCCGTCTTATTTCTATCCATCTGTCAGGGTTTTCGTCAGCAAGGTTTCAATTTCAACAGGGAAGAAGAAGAGTAGGGAAACAAGAGGGATGATTTAATGAATTCGTATCCCTGCATTAACTCAAAAGAGAATATTTTGAGTTAATGCATCTGAACTATTTGATCTGCTTTAAAATTTGTGCAGATTAAATATGTACTAATATTAAAGGGTCTTTGTTAAAATCAGACGGTCGGATTGGCTCTGTTTAAAATCAGATGACTGAGATGAATTAACTCAAAAAATTCCCTTTTTAGTTAATGCAGAGGATACGTGTTCTGATTTAATGGCCCCGGTGTTGATGCGGCTATGGTGCTTATACATGACCTGCCTGATAGCGGCAGTATTCTAAATGGAGAATTAGGATCTTATCTTTCTTGTTTGATAGCAACATTATTTTTTGGGCTTGTTCTTGGGCTCGGATCCGACTCTGCTGCTTTTCTTAGGAAAAAGCAGCTTCCTACTTTTCTTCCATCCTGAACGTTAAATTATATCTTGTGAGATCCTACGGTTGGAATAAATTATTTTATTATAATAATATATTTTGGTCTGCCCGAATGATAAAGCAACCCTATCGACCCCATCTCTGTCCGATTTTTTTTTTGATAAGAAAATAATTAAATAAATATCGTGATGAAGAAATGTTTCCGATTTTTTGCAAAAAAGAAAAAAACCGTTATCCAAAATCACGGTCAATGGACGCTATTCAAAATCACGGCCGGATTAACACAAACCAATTAGCGGAGCGGGACCTAAACTTGAGCCGTTAAATGGAATTACGGCCAGGTGGGCCGTTATTTGAGACAACGGCCAGTATGGGTCGTTATTTTAAACAACGGCCAGGGGCCATGAATACAGCGAGCAGGAATGGAAGTTGAATTTGTTGATAAATATATGAAATACATTAGAAGTAAAATTGAGAGAAAAAACCTTCACAATAATAATCCATAAAAGATAAAATGAAATTAACACATCTAATGTAACGACAAAACTCTTTTCCATGTTTGACCAAATTTAGTACAAACAAATGTGCTACAATTGATCAAAGTCTTAAAACTAACGCAGGCTTAATCAATTACAACCCAAGGAATAAAATAAACTGAACAAAGCATTAGAAAATTCACAGCCCCTGGCCGTTGTTTAAAATAACGGCCCACGCTGGCCATTGTCCAAAATAACGGCCCACCTGGCCGTAATTCCATTTAACGGCTCAAGTTTAGGTCCCGCTCCGCTAATTGGTTTGTGTTAATCCGGCCGTGATTTTGAATAGCGTCCATTGGCCGTGATTTTGGATAACGGTTTTTCCCCTTTTCGCAAATAATCGGAAACATTCCTTAATCACGATATTTATTTAATTATTTTCCTATTAATAAAAAAATCGGCATCTCTGTTCCCTTCACTCCATCTTTCCAAAAAAAATTCGCGCATTAAAAACGGAGAAATGAAGAACACCACCATTGCCCTCCTCAACTCCACCAGTCACGCTCTCCTTGGCCTTACGGGTCGCGCTCTTCTCTCTCCCTCCTCGTTCCGACCGCTAGTGCTTTTTTTGTAACTCTCCCTCTTCTACGTCAATTTGATCATCATCAGCTCAAAGAAAGGGGAAATAGATTCGAGATCGAAGAAATCGATCGTTTCGCCGTAAACGAGCACAATAAAAAGGAGGTCAGTTGATTTCCCCTTGCGTCATTAGGAAATTTGATTTTTATTTTGCTTTTATTTGGAACTACTTAATTTTCTGATCAAGTGCTACCATTTGCCGGGAATATTGTAATTGAGAAGAGCTTCTAAGAATTTAATAAATTTTCTGATCAAAAATTTTCTGACTACTAATACTGATATTATATGGTTGTGCACTTATAGCACCACACATTTATTTTCGCAAAGTGCACTTCAATACCTGTTTCTGGTAAAAATTCAATTATGGAAATATATCTAGCTTTTATCTATGTAATTAGTGTGTTGAAATCTAATATTTTTCATAATTCTGGCAGGAGGTATGAGTTGATGGAAAGAACATTATGAGATGGAGTCAACAAGTCAATTGAATTTCATGATTATGATTGTAAAAGAATTAGTTAGAAGTTAGTTAAGGCTGATTGTATAGTTGTAAATGCTACCAATATATACTGGCATCTATATCAAATATTAATCAAGGAAAATACAATATTTATTTTCAATCTCTTTTCTATCCCAAGTGAGTATCCCAAATCTCACTGTATATTAGAAATATAGAGAGTTTATATTTATGAAGATGATAAGAGATTGATCCTTTATACATTGGAGCTGAGAGCATTTATGTTTCCTATTCAGTTTGTGGAGCTCTTTGAAGATATATGAAAGAACTTTTAGTTTTGATGATTATAGTGTTGGTGTGTTGTATTATAGTTTGTTGAGGGTACTTTCGGATATTGTTTTTTGTTTAGATTTGCTGAGGGTATAATATTGGAGATTGATCTTTGCCATGTGTAATAGTTTTTTGGTGTTCTAATAGACACTTCTTGGTTAGTAATGCAATGCAGTTTTTTTTTTTGTGACAATTTTGTGAGTGCATATATTTTTTTTTTGTTTTGCAAACATGTAATTGTATACCATTAAAAGAAAACAAGAAGAATACGTCAATGTATAAATTAATGAGTAAAAGGAAACTGCTCAAATTAATCAATATCAAAGTTACAAGAATTGCACAATTGTTAATAACTCAAAATATCACCAAAAGAACATCTTTATATTTTAGATCCTAAAAGTTTATCTATACAAAGCCATGTCCAAAATAAGCAAATATCTTACAAATACAAAGCCATGTCCAAAATAAGCAAACATCTTACATCCTTAACAGAAGCATACATCATATAACTACAGCATACATGCTACATCTTAATTTACATTCTTATTAATAGCATATAGCTTACAGTATATAATTTACAAAAAAAATAGAGAGGCTCGATGACTGAGTTGCAACTTTCTCTACTGGTCACTGCTTGTCTTTATCTTCCACCTAAAAATTTATGGAAAATTGATTGTGCAATTTAACCTCAATTGTGCAGTAAAATAATAAAACTCAGTACCACTTCTGGTACAGTACCACCACTGGTACAGTACCACTGCTGGTACAATAAAACTTAAAATTGTTGGTACAACACTACAAATTTCTTTAACTATTTGAAAAATGGAAAATCAAATGCACAGAACTGGAAAATATTACACTTAATTGTATATGCATATAAGACCAAAATGCCCCTAGATTCATTATGAACAAACTAATCACCAAAGCAATTGTTGTAGCCAGTGGAATAATAACATCAGTAACAATCAAATTAAGCTTCAACCATTTTTAATTACTAAGCAATAACATCACTAACAACCTTGCATATGCCTCTATCTATCAAAATACTTTACAATCACCAAAATGGCAAAATCTATCAAAAGAGAGTACTGATATCTCGTTATTTTAGCTACATTTCCGACCAAATATTGTACCAAAACCTGTGTCCAAAACTGTAAAATCGTGTTTATTACATTGATTATCTATAGAATATGGTACTGCTGCGCTTTGGTTTGTTTATTGTAGGAAACGGGCGAAGAAAGGGCGAAATCTGGAAATCTGGACTTCCTACACGGGCCGAGTCTCAACCCACACGGACCGTGTCAGACCCTACTCGACCCCTCACACGAGCGCTGCACGACCCGGACAAGAGACACAGGCACACGGTCCGTACAACATCTCACACGGACCGTGTCATACAAATCCGGCAGTTAATCTAAATTTACAGATTATTGCCTAATTAAAGATGGACGGTTATGGAGTAAAAAAGGACGACCCCTGGGGCGAGAGAGGCATCAATTCGGACAGAACAGAGAAACAATCATACAGAGACCAATTTCTAAGAGAGTTCGACAACAACTAACTTGGAGACGAAGTAGAGAGGAGGAAATCGAGAGAATTCCGACGAATCTTCTTCGTATTTTCGGTTTTGTCATGAATTGTTTATCTTTTATTTGTTTTTCTGTTTTGAGAACTATGTTTGAGTAGATTTTTTTAGTTTCTTGGGAACATGATGTAGTCGAATACTTTGTTTACTTGCTAGTTGTTTGATTATGCGTGATATTTCGTGTTTGCTTGTTTGTGTATGATTTTAATTGCTTATCTGCGTTGTTTGATTATCATTTGGTTATTACCATTAGGCTAGGCCACGTCTAACAAGGTACTTGCGTCCAATTTAATCTTTCAACCAGACCAAAGTATTTGAGGTAAGTCGATGAACCGAGAGGGAAGACTAATTAGTAGCCGAGAGGTGAACTTTTCAGCAATCGAGAGATGTTGAATACCTTTAGTAAACCAAACAAGTAACTTAGGCCATTCAAACCAACGAACGAGAGTTTAGGTTAGAACCCTAAGAGGATTGAATTGTATTTCCATTATCGAGTTTATTCAGCCAACAAACGAGAGTTGAGGTTTAGAAACATCAGGTATGGTCAGTTCATCCTACACAGAATTAATCAGCGCAGAAACCAGACAACTGCAGTTTCACTCGAGTCTGACACGGACCGTGTAGGATACTACACGGGCCGTGTGACATGGGTCGTGTACGAGAGTACACGGGTCGTGTCAGGCAAGAGGCAGAGTTGCAGATGAAATCAGAAACCCAGGAAACGCTTGTTTTAAATTAGTTTTAACCCCAGTTTAGTTTATTTGCAACCTTATAATATTGTTAACCAAAATTTCAACCAACTCAAACCTTTTCAACACTTCTAGTTTGAAGATAAATTAGGTCAAAATCTAGTTAAGTTATTGAACCGTCCTGTGGATCGACACCCGATATTACCAACGATAGGACTGTACACTTGCAGTCTGAATCAGAAGTAGAATCGAGGTTTAAAAGGTACAGCTTGCTGTACTGAAACTTTGTAGTACACTTTTGTGCGAACAAGTTTTTTGCGCCGTTGCCGGGGACGGTATCATTTAGTTTTTCTAGATTTTTGCTTCTTTTATTTGAATTCTGGATTTTAACTTGTATACTTTATTTTGTTTTTCTCCATCGCAGGAAACCTAACAGAAATACGGTCAGGCTCGAGACCTAAAACAAGCGCTCCTTGGGAGGCAACCCAAGTTCTTTTTATCTATTTGCTCGCATTTTTACTTTATTGTCTGCTTTATTTGTTTGTAGCATTACTTACTTTTTATCGTTTTACTTTGGTTTCTGTTTTATTATCTTGCTTGCATTTTTCGTTATAATGTTTTTTAGTTTAGAAGTTAAAAAGAGAGGTGCTTCAGGCTCAAGAAATAACTCACACGGTCCGTGTCACAACCAAACGGCAGCTGGAGTAAGGCCCAACACGGGTCGTGTCGAATAACGATTGGAAGGGATATACACGGTCCGTGTCATATTTCACGCGGTCCGTATCAGAGCCGGGCGACGCAACGAACAGACGCGCCCGCTCCGCGTCCGTTACTCCTTCCTCCCTACTTAGCCTCTCTTCTTCTCCATCCGACCGATCTGCAAAAATTCTCAGCAAGTCCACCACCCGGCCGTGTTACTTGCCCGTGTGCACTGTAGCACCGCCCTTTTTTCTCCGTACCGAGATCTTACCACTTCCACTTCTCCTCATCTCCTTTCTCCACTCTCCTTTTGATTCATCCGAGATCCCTCAGTACCAACAACGTACCGGGCGCCTCTGATCACCATTGTCACTGTGCTCCCTGCACCGAAACCCTCACTCCACACGGTCCGTGTCACAAAGTCACTCGGCCCGTGTCACTCTCATTCTCAGCCACAACTCAAGCAACACGGTCCGTGTCAAAATCCACTCGGCCCGTGTCAGAACTTGACAGAGCACGCAATGAATCAAGAGCGCCGCAGCAAGAGGAACCAGGACCGTGCGCGGGCGGCTCTCCGTGCCCCGACACCACCGCCCGATCAGACACCATCATCGGAGAGCTCTCACTCCTCTCAAAGCTCTCACTCCTCTCATTCCACGCCATCAGCCGTGCGCTCACCAACTCCTTCACCAAATCCATCGCCTGAGCGATATGACTCGGAGGAGTCCGACCACCTTTCCGGGCATTACACCGACAGTGCCGCTGAGCACGAGCCTCACTACTTTCCGATGCCCACGCGTCGGATGTTCGAGCGCTTCGAAATTCTACGGAATAGGAAGTGCAAGAACACTCCGAAAGTTGACTTTGACACTCTTCGCGCTTTTGGGATCGAGGAGCAGTTCCTCTATCTCACTGGCCGCATCGGGTTTACCCCCGAATTCTGGGCTATCGAGCACAATGCCTATGAGAGGCTCACTCTTGAGTTCCTCTCCTCTCCACCCGGCTTCAGTGGGATGCGGAAGACCAGCCCTACATCAAATTCAGGATGTGCAGTGCGACTTGCCACGTCCCTGTAGCTAATCTTCGCATGTGGTTTGGGTTACCCTCAAACCCAACCACACCCGAGCTCCGTTTCCGAGAGGGGTTGGACAAGGATCATTTACGGAATTTGGTCGGTGGCTTGCGTGGATGCCACAACAAGGACTACAAGGGCCTCAACATTCCTCACCCGTCTCCTCCGCCGCATCCGGCGCGCCTTAGCTCGCACCATCTTCGCGCGGCGAGACAGTCGCCCGCGCCAATGAGACAGATCTCATGCTTCTTGGATCACATGCTCCGGCCGGATCTTGAGTTAGAGCGGCCCGATCCGATGCTCATTATGATTCGAAGACTGGCCGAGAGATCGCCAGTCACACAGGACTGGAGGAGATATCACCCTCGGCGGTTATGTGACACATATCGCCGAGCACTTAGAGTATCGATTCGGGGTGATACTCTGCGCAGGGCCCAACCACACTAGACATTGAGTCCTTCCGCCTAGCCAAATTCATTTATCTCGAGAAGGGCGCCGCCGCCATCGTGACAGAGATACTGCGGGTGCATGCCGGATGGCACACGCGAGCACCGCCTCCCCTTCTCCGCCCCTATCTCTTTCGGGGACAGGGAGCACTTGGCTTTTCACGAGCCCTCGACTTGCTCCACCACCTCCTCCTACTGCAGATGATGCGCCCATGCCCGATGTGCATATGACGAGACATCCCCAGCTCTTCTCATCCAGTTCACGCCTCTACTTCCACTAGGCGCCCTTCTTCTTCTTCCGCAGCCCGCACTTACCCACTCTCCGATCCCACCATCATGGATGTGTACCGCCTCGTCTACGACATGAGGCGGGAGCGAGGTGAGATCTTACGCGACCTCGCGGCTAGGGTGGGTGCTATTGAGGATGAGTTGCGCGACCGGCGCCGGTGGGACTACGACCACGACTCCGACCACGGAGCCGCGGACCACCGAGCGGCGAGTTTGTTTTCCCTATCCCTTGCTTTTATATCTCCTTATTTATACGTCTTTAAGCATTGGGGACAATGCTAAGACGAAGCTTGGGGGGGTCTTTATCTGTTTAGTTTGCATTTTAGGTCATGTTTATTTCTTGTTTGTATCATAGTTTACTTTTTGTTTGCATTTTAGGCGAAATTTTTTGCGAATCGTTTGAATCTGGATCTTTAGTGAACCAATTTGGCCATGACTAACCTGACCTTGGTTTGATTGAAACTAACTCCATAATTGACCACACAATTGATTAGGATGAGATTGTCCTTTGTTACTGATGAAAACCCGTTTATATCGAGAAAAATATTTGAATTCTGAACTGTACCTTACAAAATAGGGAAATGGGGATTTTTGACTAAAATATTACGATATCCAATGGTATGAAAAAATACCATCGGATGTGTGTATTCATGGTGTATACGAATGAAAACAATGGAAAAAGATGGAGAAAATAAGAGTACTGGCAATAAGCCCTTCGAGGCGCCTTTGAGCTCATCTCCCAAACGTAAAATCAAAAAACGAGTACTGGCACAATCCATTTGGATGCCTTTGAGCTCGATTCGCATATACCAACACACTAAGGGCAAAATGGTCGAAACCACCACCAATGAGGGTATATTTTCAGTCTAAGGCATAATATTGATAGGTTCGGGTAATTAATCTTAAAGTGTATCAAAACATCTCAGAATTTGAAGTTAAGTGGTCAGTTTGTGGAGTGAATCGAAATTAACTTAAGGGAAGTCTAAATTATAGTCAAAATGATTCACGAGATCTCTGATACAAACGATTCATAAAAGATTTCGTATTTAGGAAATTATCTTGCATTTAGGTAGTTTAAATGACCAATCTGGGCCAAAGTTGTTATTTTTGCTTGAGGACAAGCAAGATTTCAGCTTGGGGGGATTTGATATCTCGTTATTTTAGCTACATTTCCGACCAAATATTGTACCAAAACCTGTGTCCAAAACTGTAAAATCGTGTTTATTACATTGATTATCTATAGAATATGGTACTGCTGCGCTTTGGTTTGTTTATTGTAGGAAACGGGCGAAGAAAGGGCGAAATCTGGAAATCTGGACTTCCTACACGGGCCGAGTCTCAACCCACACGGACCGTGTCAGACCCTACTCGACCCCTCACACGAGCGCTGCACGACCCGGACAAGAGACACAGGCACACGGTCCGTACAACATCTCACACGGACCGTGTCAGACAAATCCGGCAGTTAATCTAAATTTACAGATTATTGCCTAATTAAAGATGGACGGTTATGGAGTAAAAAAGGACGACCCCTGGGGCGAGAGAGGCATCAATTCGGACAGAACAGAGAAACAATCATACAGAGACCAATTTCTAAGAGAGTTCGACAACAACTAACTTGGAGACGAAGTAGAGAGGAGGAAATCGAGAGAATTCCGACGAATCTTCTTCGTATTTTCGGTTTTGTCATGAATTGTTTATCTTTTATTTGTTTTTCTGTTTTGAGAACTATGTTTGAGTAGATTTTTTTAGTTTCTTGGGAACATGATGTAGTCGAATACTTTGTTTACTTGCTAGTTGTTTGATTATGCGTGATATTTCGTGTTTGCTTGTTTGTGTATGATTTTAATTGCTTATCTGCGTTGTTTGATTATCATTTGGTTATTACCATTAGGCTAGGCCACGTCTAACAAGGTACTGCGTCCAATTTA
This sequence comes from Carex cristatella, assembly GCA_024447775.1. NCBI lineage: Eukaryota > Viridiplantae > Streptophyta > Magnoliopsida > Poales > Cyperaceae > Carex > Carex cristatella. The sequence goes on along the minus strand of JAJHPF010000013.1, from coordinate 3,596,434 downwards.
ATCTTTCAACCAGACCAAAGTATTTGAGGTAAGTCGATGAACCGAGAGGGAAGACTAATTAGTAGCCGAGAGGTGAACTTTTCAGCAATCGAGAGATGTTGAATACCTTTAGTAAACCAAACAAGTAACTTAGGCCATTCAAACCAACGAACGAGAGTTTAGGTTAGAACCCTAAGAGGATTGAATTGTATTTCCATTATCGAGTTTATTCAGCCAACAAACGAGAGTTGAGGTTTAGAAACATCAGGTATGGTCAGTTCATCCTACACAGAATTAATCAGCGCAGAAACCAGACAACTGCAGTTTCACTCGAGTCTGACACGGACCGTGTAGGATACTACACGGGCCGTGTGACATGGGTCATGTACGAGAGTACACGGGTCGTGTCAGGCAAGAGGCAGAGTTGCAGATGAAATCAGAAACCCAGGAAACGCTTGTTTTAAATTAGTTTTAACCCCAGTTTAGTTTATTTGCAACCTTATAATATTGTTAACCAAAATTTCAACCAACTCAAACCTTTTCAACACTTCTAGTTTGAAGATAAATTAGGTCAAAATCTAGTTAAGTTATTGAACCGTCCTGTGGATCGACACCCGATATTACCAACGATAGGACTGTACACTTGCAGTCTGAATCAGAAGTAGAATCGAGGTTTAAAAGGTACAGCTTGCTGTACTGAAACTTTGTAGTACACTTTTGTGCGAACAAGTACTTAAAGTTGTATACAAAAAAGAGAGCTATATGCCTCTATCTATCAAAATACACAAAAGACCTATCGAGTTTCTATATCAAAGTCAGTTCTTTCAATTCATCATCCATCATGTCATGCTTATCCATGAAAGTCATTGAGAAAAAGTATTGCTGAAAGTTAGATCTGTGTCCTTCTTGAAACACAAATTCTGCACACAAGTAAACAAATAAATTTGCTTGACATTGATCAGAAAAACCTTAATGTGCAACTTCAAAAATCAAAAGAGAAATTTGGTTACTCGAGTAAAAGCTTCATCTTCAGTAAGATTAGAAGGTAAAGTCAAGGGATCTGAAGTCAAGATATGACTTGTAGAATCCTGAAACATCAAATCAATTTGTTTCTTATGCTTTTAACCAAAGGAAGATTATGTATAATTAGATGCATGCATGTCATAAAGTGCTACTTACCATCTTCATATTGGTAAAAGTAGTATCAGACAATTCCTGTTGGGTTTTCATGGTACTTAAGGCAACGGAATTTCAAAAATTTTGACAAGAAAAGTACCAAAAGATCATTATGTATGACTTAAAATCAAACCAAAATCAATTTCCAAATCAATAAGCATCATACCTTTAGTTTCTTGTCTCCAAACAAGAAATGAAGATCCTTGAGATGTAGGGTTGTAGCCTCCACCTCCTTGTTGATTGATGCTAATGGTGGTTGATGCTTTGCAGCGCCCTGGTGGTTGATGTGTGCGTGACCTTGAACGCCTTGTACCAAGATGAGACTCCAAAGTAGATGCCCTCCACGGTATCCACCAAGAAATTAATTAGAAACCAAACTTTCCTCTTGCTAGAGAGTAGTAATTTGGTCGCTCCTTAATCCCTATCCTCCAAGAGAACAAGATCTTGATTCTAGGGTTTGTGGGTTCTCAACACATGAGAGAGAAACAAGAAAGAGAAAGAGAGTTTTTGGCAGAACTTTTACTCTCAAAACGAATTGCTCACAAAAGGATTGAGAGAGAGTGCATATATAGCAAATAAGGAATGTAAAATTATGTTTCCAAAATTAACTCCGTGTTCTACCACGATCTAATTCGAATTAGATTTTTCTCTCTGAATAAAAGTTATAGATATTTCTTTTACCTTTCTATCCATATATGGTACGCTCAAAACAAACATCGTATGAGGGTGTTATGGTCAAAATACGAAACATGCGCAGCAGTTTCCAGAACATGGTAGTCTAAATTTAGCACCACGTTCTACCACGTTTTTGAGCAGGATATATTTCTAATTTGGTTTTCTTCCAGAAATACAAAGTTGTAGATTTTTCTATTACCTTTCCAGAAAGATATAGAATGCTAAAAACGGATATCGTACTAGAAATATATGGCCCAAATAAGAAACATTGCGCAGCAGCTTTCAGAAAACGTGGTAAACTATTTTGGGCTAACTTTTAATTATGGAAACAATTCTTTAAATAAACATGAGCCATAATTAACAACAGCCATTAGGCTTTGTTTATTGGGCCAAGTTTCACTTTCGTTGTTTGAATTAATCAAATACAATTAATCTAATTAATTGTAGTATCATATATAATTATCCAAATAATTATATTTCTCATGTTTTAGTGGAGAAACCAATTTATTTATCATGTCATACATGTCAAATAAATTAAGGAGCCTTTCTAATTAATTCCTTATCGGTGTGACCCTGTGGGATCTATGTCATTCGGCAATAGAATCTGAAACTCTTTTCGATTCCATAAATTACAAGCGGCACTTAGCAATATGCATTGTGATTACCCAAATGACACAGATGATAAGTACCATACTGAATCACGATCCCTAAGCAATAATTGCCTCGTGTCAATTCCATGTCTCATGATATCATGAATAGATCCAAGGTGGGAGTGTGTCATCCTTGCAAATCTACTCATTTCTTGATTCCGAAATAATTCAGTAATTATAATTAACTCCTTAATCATATGTGCACATACTTGTATTATTTCATCAAGGGGCCCAGTGATATCATCGCTCATTATATGAGGGACATTGGCATTCTTGATAATTACTATCCCTCCACATAAGAAATACATACTGAGATAGAATCTGTATAATTGCCAGTTACGGACAACGTTGGATAATATCCACGAATATATATTCTCATGTGAGAGAAACAATCATCTCATATCTTAGAATTCCAGACACAAATAAAACATTAATGACACAAACACAATCCATATTAAATGTTTTATTTTGGTCACGTCCAATCCCCTGATCTCCATCAGGTATCCATTTGATCAGATTGACAACTCCTTGTCATATGATCTGCAGAACATGATCATCATCTAATCCAAATGCTAATCTTATACCGGTAATTAATGTCCCTTGTTAATTACCAAGACTAGGGACACTTTAGGGTATTTATTAACACATGTATAGAGTTCCACAATTCCAAGTCCTCAACCTGAATGATCTATAATTAATAAAATACTCAAGGAACAAAATGATAAACATAATCATTCAATTACATAAACAAAACTTAGAAAACAATCATCCTATGATTGGCTTCTAGATCACAACACTAACAATTCCTTGGTATCCACCTGTGCAGTCAAATTTGATGCCTTAACAAACAAATAAATTAGATGTGTGAATGCATAAAACTATAAGAATAAACTAGGTTAATTAAATTGCTTTTAAATTTACCTTGGCTGATTTTCCTTTCTTTGTCGTTCGTAGTTTTTGAACCCAATTTTCTAAGCGTTTTCCACCCTTTCTACCATATCTTTTCATTAAGCTAACTGGATTTTGAGTTGAGTTCTCCATTAGACAACTTTTTTTTGGTCCCAAATTTGGTTGATGTAATAGAGGAACAATATCAGCACCATCAGCTGAGGTGGTCGAAAGGTTCCGAATTTTTTCTTCGACTTTCTTATCGAGTATATCACAAGCATTATCAACAAATTGAGAGACTTCTTCATATTCAAATGCCCTAGCAGCTAGCTGAAGAAGCTTTCGAGCAAGAACACGATATCGGTTTGTGTAATCTAGCTTGGGGTTCTCAACAATGATTTTTCCATTAAAATCTTCAACAGTTTCACTTCTTGCGTCTCTGGTCCACCTTTTTAGAATGTAATTTTCTGGTATTAACTTAACATTGATCACATCAAGTATCTTCAAAGTGTGGCCACATAAAACTCCTATTCTGTAAAATTTATTGCAGCTACAAGTTACTGTGTGATTAGAATGATCAACAACAACTTGAAAATTTTTAACCAAGCTGCAAGTATCTCTACCAAATGTGCTAATCCCAATGCAATATTTAGTTGTTAATGGCCCTTCACTTGAGGTTGTTTCTTTCTCATCTTGTACTCTGACTTTACTTCTTTTTAACGCTTTTGTACAAGAACCCTATCAAAATGATTAAAAAATCGGATTATATCCATATTCCACTTTAAAAAAACTTTTCAAATCTCGATTAAAACTCTCACTGAGTTGTGTGCTTCGCATTCCCAATGTAACTACATCCTTCATGTAACATTCAGCCCATTTTTCCTTTACTTTAAATATGAAATTCAACCAATTCTCTCTATTAACCTTCCTTTTACTAGCTGACATCTTTTCCTCCTCTTCATCAACTTCATCTCCAAGAGTACCACTTGTTCCACGAACCTTACTTATTAAAGAATTAAAAGCATCTGTAAACTCTTTTTCATCATCGTAGTCGTACATACAAGCTTTGAATGTCTTTAAAATTTCTTTCCCACTAACTGTCATGTCTCCTTCATTCTTCTTTTTTCCCGTCAAGTTCTTAATAGCATTTTGACTAATATGCCAAGTACATAAACCATGATACATGTTTGGCATTATCTCCTTTAATGCTGTAGCCATAGCTTGATCTTGATCGGTGAAGATAGTTTTCGGGTGCTTGTTTTTATGGGTGGCTAAGAAAATTTCAAAAAATCATTTAAAAGAATCAACTGTTTCAATGTATAGAAGAGCAACTCCAAATACCGTAATCTCTCTAAAGTGATTAAAGCCAACAAACACACCTAAAGGCCTGAACTCCTTATTTGTGCAATACGTTGTGTCAAACATTATCACATTGCCAAAATGAGCATAATCAATAATCATTTTTGCATCAGCCCAAAATATATTTGTAATTTGCCCTTTGTCATCTAACTCTTCGATATGCCGAAAGGAATCATTTTCCAAAGTTTGCTTATAAAAATACCTTAGCATACTTGCAGCTTCACCGCGAGCCAAATTTTTCTTTCTATTATCTCGTAAACGATTTGCATGATCTTTTTCCGTAAATGGAAGGTTTGTCCGACCACCAACTTGTCGTCCCATCAGCTCATATGCTTCTCTCAGCTTAATTCCCGAATCATCGGCTAAATCAATAGTCACACCATGAGGTTCTGGAATCTTGCGTTGTGATGGCATTAAACCAATAGCTTCACGACGTTGTAAAATATGATTATGCTCACCATAAAAGTCATAGACTCTGTACTTCTGGATTTGCCGAATCAGCTTGAGGGAAAAACGAACAAGGCATCCAGTTTTGGTTTCAGCTCGGGGCCTTTTAACTTCACGATTTCGTTTGTCACTTATGCAATATCCTTCATTAGAACAAATAAATCTTCTTGATGTCATCGATCCATCTTTTTTCTGATTCTTGAAATCCTTTCGATAATTAAAACCTATCTTTCCTCCATAACTAACCCAAAAATTCCATGCTTCGTCCAATGTATCGAATTCCATACCAACATGAGGAGTTGAATCAACAGTGCCAACAGAATCTATCTCATCGAGGACCTCCATTTTACAAAAAAAAAGTCTTATGATTGATTGTAGGCAAGAAGGCATGAGAGAATTTTAAATTAATGAAGTAGAAAGAAGAAATCTGAAAAATTGAGGCAGAGAAAAAGAGAGAAGATTTTCTCCCCCGCCTAGTTAATTTGAAAAGTACAAACAGAGAGAGAAGAGAGAACGAGAATTGGAGGGAAAATCTCACCCGAAAAGGAGCGAAGGCGCGATCTCACCGGGAAAAGCACCGGGAAAAGCACAGCTCGATCGCAATCGTAGCGTGAATCTCTTAGAAAAAGCAAGACTCGTTCGTATCTGAGAGGAAGAGATTCACCAGGGCAGGAGGGGCAGGCTAAAGATATTATTATATTAGAAGAATCAATTCTAACCATTAGATAAAATTGAATGGTTAAGATTGAAGACAAGCAGGAAGCTGCTTTTCTAAAAGAAAAGCAGCAGAGTCGGATCCCATGGGCTCAGTCTTGGGCTTACTTTAAAAAAGATTACTTTGCATGGTGCACCGAAAATTCATTTAATCATAAAGATACGGCCAGCCCAAAATTCATTTAATCTTAAAGATACCACCCGGCAGACGACCCTTCTCGTTTCTCCTCTATTAATTCACAAAACATACTTCACTCTATCTCTTCCGATCATGCCTTCGAAGCATCAGTAAAGAGTTCTAATCCGTAGAATCAGTTAGTCGAGGAAGAATCGGTGAAACTCAGTCGGTGAGTCTCCTCCAATTCAATTGTTCTTCCACGCAAAACGCGGCCAGTCCGTTTGGAAAATCGCTCAACAATCGGATTGTGCGCCTCTGATAGATTTTGCTTACTCTGGTAGCAACAATGGACTTTCGATTGATATGATACAAGGTCCTAATTTTAAGTAAGGTACTTCAGAAACAATTTTGAATAGGAAGTGAACTGATCATAGCAGTTAATACCAGAACTTATGCTTATGAAACTCGGAATCGGATGACTCGGCCGGAATCGGACGTGTTGACTCGGAAACTCGGTTTTTTTTGGCAAAAAGCCTATTTTGTAATCAAAAGACCCAAAACGTAGGAAATAATTGGTAAAGATATAATTTGTAATAAAATTATGTTAAAACAAAATATTACACTTAAATAATTTACTAATTATATTAATTGTTATAATTTGAAAAACAAAATAACTAACACAAAAATGAATTCTAATGTTACATAATTTGAGATACACAATTTTGAGATACAATTACAATGATGAATTAACAATAATAATAATAATAATAATAATAATAATAATAATAATAATAATAATAATAATAATAATAATAATAATAAAAATAATAATAATTTTATTAAAATTAAGATGAAGATCATAATAAATTGTACTAAATTTATAAATTAAAAACAACTTAACAACAAAAAATTTTAAATGCTACGAATGATATACTTACATACTTAAAATTTCGATTTGTGACCTATTAGGAATAAATGAACGTATAAAAATATAATTGATAATAAAAATATGAATTTATTATAAAAATAAAGGAAAATTGTGAAAATGCCATTCCAAACTTCATTAATTTGTAAAAATGCCACTCCAAATAATTAATGACTAAAATACCCTCGCTTGTCCATCTCCGCCTCTTGCGACGGGCGAAGGGAATCATGCTCGGAAACTGCTTCTTGCGCCTCTTGTGACGGGCGAGGGTCGGATCAACGGAGGGTGCGAGAAAAGGCGGCGGAAGCGGAGATAGACGAGCAAGGGTGTTTTGGTCATTAATTATTTGGAGTGGCATTTTTACAAATTAATGAAGTTTGGAGTGGCATTTTGACAATTTCAAAGTTTGGAGTGGTATTTTCACAATTTAAAAGTTTTGGAGTGACATTTTCACAATTTCTCCTAAAAATAATGATAATATAAATATCAACATTCAAAATGGGCCATTTCAAAATTTCATTTAATATTTATTATTATTATGCTATAATTAAACAACATAATAATTCAAGTTAGTGTTCCATTCAAATTGTGTTTTGCTACAGAGATTTGGCAGTTAGTGGCTTTGAGATTCATGCCAAGTTAAAAAGAATGGTCCGGATTTAAGTTAGTGTAGCGGGCAGTATTATTAGGCTTTGAGATTCATGCCAAGTTAAAAAGATGGTCCGGATTTACTTATTGTAAAAGAATGGTCTGGATTTACTGATTGTAAAAGAATGGTCCGGAGTACACCAAGTACCGACATTAATTACATCACGCGATTGACATACGGTCTATGCGCCAATTCTAAACACAATCACACTTTGAGGCATCCCTCCTTTCCCACTCCGCTTCCTATCTTCTCCTAATTTCTCCCGTTGCTGCTTCAATTCACGCAAAATTCAGAACGAAAAGAAGAGGGAGGGCACGCAAGTTGTTCGATTTTTTGAGTTTCGTACAAGAATCACACGATTAATCTGATTTAGCACCAATTCCTTCCAGTTTTAACACAAGAATCACCCGATTAATCCGATTTCACCGACAATCTGTGCGCGGCGACGACACCGCGGAGGAACTCGGCCTGACTCGGCTAGACTCGGGTTGGCTCGGCCGGACTCGGCCGGACTCGGCCGGACTCGGCCAAAAACTCGGCTGACTCGGCCAGAAACTCGGAAACTCAGCCGAGTCAGACACTGTTCATCCAAGTTTTACTCCAAAACTCGCACAGGCAAGGAACTCGGGCATAACTCGGCTCGAACCAGCCCGATTCCGAGTTGACTCGGAATCGGCCGAGTTTACGAACCATGCCAGAACCGTTGGTGCTCCCTTAAAGATTTGTTCTTGGTATTATTGCAGTTTTTAGTTATTTAAAAAAATATATTCATCTTTTGATCGAGTTCTGTTTTACTATGTATGTAGAAGAAATGTCTGATATCCGAAACAAGCAATTACCAGTTTCAATGGAGGCATATATCTTCATATATGTCTTGTGAGATCAAATCAACTCTGGGTTTCATAAGAAGAACCTGGATACCATGAATTTTGTACTCATGTTTTTGAATAGTCGGTGCAGTTGAAAATATTTATTCTGTCGTACAGCATGCTGTTCTTCATGAACAAGTATGTCAGTTCTGAATTTAGTAATTTGTATTTTTATTATGGTTGTATTTTTTTTGTTGTTGGTAATAGCACTAAGTTATTCAGTTCCTATACTGTGTAGGAAATTGTGACTCAGCGAGCAATACAGAGCCAAAGGTCTATAACTACTTCCCATTTCATTCTTCTTTTATGAAAAAAGTCTTCAGTTGTAGCGAATTTGTGCAAAAACCAAAAAGTCATTTACAAGCAACATTTTAAGTACTGAGAAAGGCTTATTCTATATTAACACATTCTTTCCTCTTTATGATTTCTAGACCCTCTTGCCTTGTCAGCCAATGGGTTGGTCGGAGAGGGAGAAAGCGACTCAAATGCGCTTGGAAAGCCTTTCTGTCACCTCTCTGGCCACTGCTATTTTGTCCAGGTATGGTAGACGGTTTATCTTATTAGATATAAGGGAAATTTATTGAAAAATATTGTTGAATTGTATCAATTGTATGAATTTTATTCAATTTGCATCTGAGGTTACTGTTTGTACTTGTAGATAATGTAACCATTTCAATATGCCTGTGCTGGAAATGATTTTAACATGAGTGGAAAGTTTTTTTTGAATAAAAAATGGGGGTCATGCCCTCATTTATATTAAGAATAAAGGTTCAGTTACATAAGGATGGTAACCACCATGTGAAAACACAAAGGAAATGCTCAAACAGTTGAGCAGCTAAATTAAAAGGACTGAAAATAAAATAACAGGTAAGAGTAAAAACTGGTAAAAATGAAAAACCAAAAAATAAAGTAAAAGGTGAACTTTCTGCCTGGGCTGTGCTGCCATTAATTACTTGAAATTCCTCATCTCCATATACATTAACTGGGTTGATACTTCCTGTGCCAGCTGGTGTATATCTTTGTCCAAATCTCTGAAAATTCTCGCTCCCCTCTCTCTCCATAGAACAAATTGCGTGATAAGTAGTATTTCCTTCGTTTTCGTGGTCTGGTTTTTGTCAGTTATGGCCTGTGTGTAACTTACCAGTATCCGATTGATCCCTGTGTTAAGCTGAGTTATGGTCACTACTTCTTCGTACAGAGCCTTAGCAAATGTGCATCGGTTGAACATATGGTTAACCATGAGTGGAAAGTTGTTACTGTTACACGCGAAAATATAATTATGTAGTGATTTCTTAGAAAATATGTTATTATTAAGGATATGATGCAAATTTATTAGCTGACCTGAGACCATTAGATGTGCTATTTCCCAAGGTGAATTATAGGATCACAGTATTTCTTAGATGATTTTTTTTACTTGTTCAGGATGTCGAGCTTTCATCAAACTCGATGTATGCATTGTCATGCTCCGATATTAGGTTGAGATACTGTGGACAATATCGGGTGGAGGTTCTCTCTTTTGCAGTGGTTGAAACTCATTTCTGACAAGTGGTCATGGAAAGGGGTTCTCCTCCAAAATTATTAACCTTGTGAGTGTTTCTTTAACCTGTTAAGCATGATCAAGTTTTGGTTGAGATGTAAACAGAAAGAAGAGAAAGAAAGAGAACCCTGTAGGCTCCAAATTCTTTTCTTATTTTTTTATTGTTGTAATTAAAAATTTATGATTACACCAAAAACTATATAGAAATTGACTTATCTATTTAAGACCACTTTCAGAGGTCCAATGCTGCTTGAGTGGCATTTGTGCATAGTATTTTTAAGCATCAACTTAGTCTTTTCCTGCATGCAATGAGAGCAGTTAGCTGCCACTAGAAGAAGGGGACCGAATTGGGGGTGGGGGGGGGGCGGGCAAGTACTGGGGAAAAAATCTGATAAACCAACAATTACTTCCTAATTGAGAGATAAACAAACCTCTTAGAAATTCACACTGGCGGCACAGCAGTTGCTGGTAAGAAATTTGGGTGTTTTGCGATGAAACAGGCACAACAGGGCATTTGCTGGTTAGAGAAGAAGTAAGAAGTTGTCAGAGAGTTCGAGAGAAAATTGCATTTAGAACCCTTACCTATTCACTTTTTACAAAATGAAAAAGGGCAGGTAGATAGGTGCTTTTTATCTTTTTGTAAATTAGGAGACTTTGATAACTTAATATGTTGTATTTTGCTTTGTAGGTTTTAAAGTACTTTGATGTAATTCTTAGACCTTTCAATTAATATATTACGCCCTACGGGTTTCTCTAAATAAAATCACATACATAATAAACACACACATCAAATAAATCACAAAAAGAACTAATGCAAAGGATACACAAGGAGACGTGTAATATGCGTTGTACAGAAGCTTCAGACTTGTGATTAACTGACCTGTGGTACTCGTGAAATGAAACCAAATAAATTGTAGTAATAATCAACACCTTTGAGATTGTTGAATTGACACACAGTAGTGATTATGTTCTTTGCAAATAGAAGAAAAAGCTAGGCACTTTTTCATCTGAAGTAAACTTTGACTTAATTCGCAAGGAATCCTACAATGAATATATCTATGTTAAGTGTATTGTGGCAATTGATACGTAAGATTTGTTGAATGATTATTTTTTTTTTATTTGTGTTTATTTTATGAAAATATTTTATTTTGTATAAATTTTTTTCCTATTATAATATGTCCCCATTGCAATGCACGGGCACGATAATAGTATTTATATATGTAATTAGTTGATGAGAGATATTCAAAATAGTATATGGAATAACAACAATTGATGAAATTAAAAGTTTTATTACTTAAATATTAAATAATTAAAGTAAGTTGTTTTCATGTTGTTGATTTTTTCTTCAATATTTTTTTCATATTTATGAGACATATATGGAGCATTTGCCAAGATAATGGAGACTTTCATTTATTATAATAATGTAGATTTGTAAAAGTGTATTGTGAGTTGGATTTCCAATTTGTAAAAATGGAAATATTTTATTATCAATAGCAGGGAGCAATTAACACATATCAAATACGGTGAAAACTTTGCCTTTGGACGGATATAGTCCAAACGTCTTCGGACAAGGTCTGAAAATTAATAATTTAGTGAACGGATGTGGCGTGACGTCTCTTTAATTCTTATGCTTTATTAATATACACAATCTATGTTATTTTTATATTGAAATCAAGCGTATGTAGATTTGGTGATACACAATAATATTAAGAAACTAAGTAGATGGAAAAACTGAATCATATTAATTAATCATCACTAGTAGTTGCTATACATGACAAATATTTAGGTGGGGTCAATGGGCCGGTAAGATACGTGCATGGTGAAAGCATTTTTATATCCATACTCACGAAGAATTGATCTTACCCATAACCTACTTATATCCACTAAGAATTAATTTTATCCTACCCTACTCTTACTAGTTAAAATTAGTGGGTAACAAAACAATAGTTGATGAATAACGAATAATGCTAATTTAATAATTAATTTTGTTATATTGAAAAATAAAATATCAAAACACATTCATTTCACACATATGCAATCACATTACTAATAAAAAATAAAAATAAAATGTTGTGTAATCAATTCCAACTAAATTGTTTTATTTTCATATAGTTCCAATGCACCCAAAATTCTATGCTCCCATTTGCACCCAATTTTTTGATCTCTTTTTTCTTCATTTTCAAAGTCCGAATAGTCGATCCGAACCGTTCAACATGATCATCATAATAAAATATGCTTGGAGACCAAATTTTATATTTTTTGAAATTTTTTTACTATTTTTAAGATAGGTACAAAACCATTGTTTTAAGGAGATTCTGGACCATCCGATAAATTGATTTTGTACATATCTTAAAAAATAGTAAAAAAATTCCAAAAAATATAAAATTTGGTCTCCAAGCGTATTTTATTATGAAGGTCATATTGAACGGTTTGGATCGACTATTCGGACTTTGAAAATGAAGATAAAAGATTGCGAGCAAATGGGAGCATGAAATTTTAGGTGAATTGGAACCCTTCTCTTTCATATATTAAGAAAATTTATAAACACAAATATTTCTTCAGACAAATTCAATTATTTAAGTAAATAATAAAATATGCAAATAAAAATAATAAGTTTAACATTTTTCTTATAGCAAAAAACATACACTGAATAACAAAAGTACAACACTTATTATTGCCCAAACATTATCATATAATTTTATTTTATGTAATTATCTTATAAGATAACGGTTACGAAATAGACCCGTACCCTTACCCCTTTTTAAATACCCACAAATATATGAAGAATGTTGAGCAGATCGATCGAGTTTATCGAACATCTAATTTATTAAACATCAGGCAAAGGAACACGTAATGTTGGTACCAAATATAGTGGCTCTTTTTTGGCAATGGATATTCCAGAGGTCTCTGTTACACTGACATCCTCTAGTTTCATCCCGTCAGGTAGTTTCCAATCAAAGTGGAGCAATATACTTGCCAGAGCAGCTTCCAGGAAAGTCACACCGAATTTAAGTCCCGGACAAATCCTCCTCCCGGCACCAAATGGCACAAACTCAAAATCATTCCCTCTTAAGTCAACAGCATGCGTTATAAACCTCTCCGGTTTGAATTCATCTGGATCGTTCCAGTCATCAGGGTTTCTTCCCAGAGCCCATGCATTGATTAATATGCGGGCCCCGGAGGGAATTGTGTAGCCAAGTATCTGACAACTCTCCTTGCATAGTCGTGGCGCTAAAAGAGGTGCGGGTGGATGCAATCTCATAGTTTCTTTGATGACTGATTGTAGATAACTGAGGGTATTCTCATCAAAGTTTTTATTATCACTTGCAGCTTGTCTTATCTCTGCTTGTGCCTTAGCCATTATCTCAGGTTTCTTAATTAGTTCTGTCATGGCCCATGCAATCGTTGCCCCTGATGATTCAGTTCCTCCAACAAGTACATCCTGAATGAATAAAGAGTACATCATCAAAGTGAACATTCAATTATAATACTTTAAATTACTTTTTATAATGCAACATTCGTTTCTATTTGGCAAAGGTAAAATAAAAATAATGTATTTATGAAAATAAAAATAAGTTAGGGGCTTGATTCCTTTCATATCTAAAAAAAACAAAAACAAAAACAAAAACAAATTAGAATTTGAGTTTGAATCCAGTCCGTTGTTATATATTTCTTAAAGAGATCTCGTGCATTACAGGTTTCGGCCTGATTGATCTGGATTCAAATTGGACGGTCTGCTCATTCCTATGTATATTTATCAAATGCATCTACTCTTTCCTACGTCCGTAGTTAGTAATGACAGTAATGTGAATGCTTTTTCTGAGGTCATTATTATGTGTATTAATTCTAATATATGTTAGCTGTTGAATACAATAATAGAAAAATGTATGAAAATTGGATCTGTTTTTTTAATAAGTTTCTCGTTCTTCCTTTTATCAGAGGCTTTGTTACTGCCACAGCTGGAGCATGGGTCTGTCTTAGGTCTTCATGCTTTAGAAGGATAATTAATGTCTATTATTAATGGCTTTTGTAGTTGCTTTGGTAGACATTTTATAATGGCTTTGAGTCGACCGAGTCGGACCAGAATCAGTGAGTTCCGAGCCAATTTATGAGTGAGTTACCCAGTGAACACTTTTTCTGTGGAAAAATCAGGTGAATTGCGTAGATCAACTCGGCCAATTCAACTGATTTTTGGTAAGAGTGTTGGTCGATCTGATTCTCCATTTGTCAGCCAATTCCAAATGATCCGAGTTTGCTCCGATTCTCCATTTTGCGTTTTATTTTTTTAAGAAATATAATGCCATAATGGTGCTCCAAAGAAATTGGAAAGGGTGAGTTATACCTGGCCAGGTAGGGCAGAAGAATCTTCTACGATTTGTTTGGATAACTTTCTACTGTAGAAAATTTGAAAAATCTAGTGGTTTATGATGAACCCTTGACTATTGTTTAAGAAGTGGTCCTAATGAATTATTTTCTTCATGATTTTGCTGTTGAATTAATATGTTGTCAAGTGTGTGGTTGACTCATTTCACAAATTATAATGCTTCTTCATCTCTAATGAAATAAAAATATGTAATATTTCATTTCTGTTTGTCTTTTAACTGTGTGAGAATTCATCAGACTACATGTTCAGTTTTATATGTTTATATTATGTTATGTTTTATTATATTAATAGATTATTTCACTGTAATATTTTTTCTTAATAGAATTTTTCGAGAAATTAATTTTCAACAATTTTTTATATTTTTTTAAGTACAAAACAAGCTTGTTCTTGTTAGTTTGAATGGTTGGTTACGCGCTAGATTTATGCTGATGTAGATTATTCTTTAGTTGCAATTATAACCGGTGCTTTTGCCCACTATCTGACGAAAAAGGTTATTGTTAATTCTTATTCTACAAATAAAGCGTGGTTTTATTCCATTTTATGTATTATTTATTACACATATTTATATGAATTAGAAGTTAATCTAATACTAGAATATCAACTTTTTCCATGAACCGGAAAATGCCTATTTCTATGGGCTTACTTTTGGAAAAAGCCCAAAAATCGTCATTTCCATGCATTATCCTTGGAAATGCTCCCGTCGGAAAAAACTCAAAAATCGTCATTTCCACCCCTTGTGTTTATATGAATTAGAAGTTAATCAGGCACATACCAATACAATAGCTTTTATGTTGTTGATCGTGATAGGTATTTCCAAGTCACCACGTTCCTTTACATTGAGAAGGACATCGACGAAGTCATGCTCAATCTCCTCCTCTCCACTTTTCTTCTGTTCTAGTCGATCCTTCAAATGCTCTTGTACAATCTCCTCCAGTACCGAATCAACTTGACTACATGTATTAATAATTAATATATGAGTCTCACTCAAACACTAAAGGATAAGGCTAATAAGAAGAACAAAATAAGAAATGCATGATAACAATGTATATATATTATCAAATGTTACCGGTGGAGTCGCGCAACTCTCCTTCTCATCTTCACATCCAACCAACCCAATGATGGCAAGAAATCAGATAGGTGGAATCCAGAGAAAAGATCCAGCAACTCACGAAGTGTTTCTAAAAAAGCTCCTCTCATTTTACACTTTCCACCCAATGCTGCACGAATAATGAAATTGTTCGAAAGCTCATATGCCCTTGCACTCAAATTGACTGGTGTGTTACCAGGAAGTAATCTGATGCTCTTCAACATGGAATTGATCTCTTCTTGACGGATTGAGGAGAAAGAATTGACCTGTTTTGTTGTCAATAGCTCACTGGTACAAATTCGACGCAGCTGGCGCCAGTAGGGACCATTTGACCAGAGAATATCTTTGGCACCATATGTGACAACACTTGGTGCATACACCACAGGGCGAATCGCAAGTTTTGCATCGTGCGTTTGCATCACCTATGCAAGTTTGTATGCATCAATTAATGTTAAACTATATAATCTTCAGTTTTTACCCCATATACGTGATTTCGAGGACCACACACTGTCATAATTCATAAATCATATACAAATATAAATATATAATGAATTTTTTTTTATTAGCAGCAATCGTGTTTGTTCATTGATACATTAGCCTTCTTAGTGTCCTTAATCATACCCTGCAGATCTACATTGGATTATACATATAGAGAAGCAAATGGAAGGCATATCCATAAATCCAAGAACAAATTTGATAGAGATGATTAAATGTAATAGTAAAACTAACAAGTTGCTATTGCATCATTTAATTTTTCTACTCTACATCCTTGCACTCAATTTTGTAACTATTTTTGGTGATTTATTAGCATTAAACGATCAATTAGCTACAAAGTTACCTCTTTTGCAGCTTCACGAGAAGTGATGACAACAAGGTCAGTCTCGCCAGCACGAAGGAGCATAACGGGTCCATGCAACCGGGCAAGGTCACGGAGGGTACGGTGGTACGAATTGCCAATTACTAGGTGGTGCAAGCTTCCGATAAAAGGCAGGGTTTGGGGACCAGGAGGGAGATTAGATTTAGAATGTGTAGCTTGCTTCTGGAGGAATCGAATGGAGAGCAAGAGTAATAGGAGAAGAGATGTTAGAAAGTAGAATGGTAGATCCATTTTCTTTGTTCTCTTTTGTTTTGTGGATGATTGCAGAGGAGATTACGTACTTATAGAAGAAGAAATGAGCTAAACTAGGTCTAAATCATAGAAGGAAAAATTGGCCATTCCGGGCCGGAATCAACTGATCCGATTCAATTTTAGGCCGAGTTACAAGGTAGGTGATTTTTTCGTCTCATTTCGGCCAAAACGGTCCGATTCCAGTCAAAATTCGACCAAAGTATCGAATTAGATTTAAATATATAATCGGATTCAAACTCATTAGCTAATTAAATAATAGATAAAAAAAAAATAATGCTATAACTATGTTGTGTTGGCTGGATAACTTCGTTGTTATTGAAAGGGAGATATTATTGTGAATAAAAAAAAAAGGAAGGCATTGAAAACTTTTTGGCTTTCTATTCACAAAATAAGTGACATATATAATTGGTAAATGTAAAGACTTGCTTGTAGCTAGAAAAGAAAGAGACAAAAATAAAAAATAAAATAAAATTGAAAGCATTTGTCATGAATTTCAAGTGGTGTAACGTGCTACAATTAGGAACCGTGACTTGTCAAAGCTATAGTTTTTTTCCTTTGATCACTTGGTAAAAGCTTGGCCGCTATCTTCCTTCTAATAGACCACCACATGTAACAGTTTTATGCACAGAGAAGGAAGACCACCACATGTAACAGTTTTATGCACAGGTCACACATATTTTTCTCATTCAAATATGATACTTGTTCATAATTTTTTTTTTTTTTTTAAATGTCATCTAAGAAATTTTTAATTTAATTGGTTATTTTTAATTTCTTTCTATTTTTTATATTATTTAAATAATGTTATTTGTTATTTAATATGGTATTTTATTTGAGATTTATTTATAAAAATTTGTTATTTAATATATTATTAAGGAATGTTATTTATATGTAAATATGATTTAATATGTTACTTTCGAAATATAATTCGTAATTTAGTTTCGAATATTTTATAAAAATATATCGTTTTGTATAAAATTTATGTTTTTGTTCTCTTATAATAAGTTTTTGTTGCAATTTATTTTTTTGTTCTCTTATAATAAGTTTTTGTTGCAATGCACATGCACGAAACTAGTGTACATAGGTAAGCTGCCGTAGGGAATTTGATCTCTCTGACATTTTCGGCTTTTAACAAGTCTTGGATCTCTCTGACATCTTCGTTGTTGCTCTTGGTAAATTTGTGGTTTTAAAATTAAAGGGTCCAATGTGAACAGGGGCTTGGATATGCAGGACATGGAGTAAAAAAGTTAAATGATGTGAAGGTCTTCTAACTTTAGTATTACATCTTGTTGGGTTCAAAATATGAGGAAATAACATTTTCGAATAATGTAATATATTAAGAGAGCTATACAGATATTTAGTTAATATTCATGTAGAAAGAGTATTCCTACATAGATATTAAGTAAAAAATAATGTAGCTCTCTTGCGGTGAGATGTACTTTGGAAGGTTTTACACATGACTCTTTATGAATCATTCATGTAGGATTAGTATAATCGTACACGGATAATTATCCGTGTATAAATGTTGAACATTCCTACACCCCATCATTGCACACGATTCCAAATCCGTATAGTTCTATCATTTTTCCTCCGTGTACAAACTATGTTTTTGTAGTAGTGATAAAAGTTATTATCTTAGTTTGTGCCTGATTAACTTTTACTTCATATAAACTTGTGCAATAAATTAAAATAAATAAAAATCCCCAACAAACCCCAATAAAAGAAAAGAACTGAAAAAAAATAGTGCATTATAAAAGTTAATTTTCTCTCGGTACCTCCTCGAGCAAAGAGGAGAATGAGAGAGGGGGAAGGAATCGGAGTCGACTAGAGCCGAAAATATGGTATCGTCGGAACTTAGAGCGTAGAGTCCCATCTCGGTCGGAGCACGGTGGTGAGTAGATCCGGTTGTCATTAGAGCGCGGCGGCAATCGAAGAAGTGGATCTGATCGTGGAGCGAGAGGAAAGAAATTAGTGTTGAGCGGAGCCGATTGGAGCCGAGAGTGCGGTTATATCGGAGCTCGGAGTGTACTCGATTAGAGCGCGACGGTGACTAAAATCCAATCACTGTCGGAGCACGGCGGTGATCGAAGAAGCGAATCCAATCTTGAAGCGAGATTGAAAATAAATTTTAAAATTGAGTATGAATGTAAATATTTATTTATATGTTATATGAGGAGATAAAAATTAGAAATTTCTAAATAATTTTTTCTTATCAATATATCTGTTGGTGGTAATTTTAACCACTAACAATAAAAAAAAAAAGTTAATTCTCTTTTCCATGTATAAGTATTCTCTCATTATACCGAACAACCCCAACTAATTAAATACATATCTTGATATATATACTTGAGTAAATATCGGATGTGGTAAGTAGTAGTAATTGAATGTTCTCTCTGATGAAGTACTCTTTATTCAGGATATATTTCTTGCGGAAACTGAAACATTGGCGACTACGATTACATAGACCAGAGTTTTTTTTTTCTCCCATCTATTTTCTCTGTTTTCCGAAATTTTTTTGGGTGCAGTTTAGTTCGTTTAAGTGGGATGGAATTATTTAATCCGTTCTACTTATATTTCAAATTTTTTTGAAATATCTTATATTTTCTGATATTTTTTTTTATTTAGTTTTGATTAATAAAAATTTCAGGACCACTAAGCCGGTGCACTAAAAGCATGTTTGGCAAAAGCTTATCTACGAAATTATTCTCAACTTTAAAAATTTGGATTTACACTATTTATTAGCCAAACATAAAAAATAGTTTCAAATTTTGAATTAATTTTTCTGTACATATTATGCATCTTTTTTTGGGGTCCATTTGACACATAGATCACTCGAAACTAGACTGCAGCAAAAGATCCTTACTTCATAATTAACAAGAAAAATATATTTTTTAAGCTTTTACAAGGTAATAATTTTGTTATATAATTGTTTAGTAACTTATTAATTTTATATGTCTGTTGGAGACTTTGATTAGCTGGGGGGGGGGCACTGGCACGTGCTAAGACTAGTCTGTTTGGAGACTAGTCTTAAAATGACATCATGTCAGCCGCTGATTAATCGTCTGAGCCTGGTTTTGTTGACTTAAGAATTGGCTGTCAGCGAATTGGAAAAATATCTGATTCAGCCCAGGTAAAATCAAATTGAGAGGTAGGCGGACCCCTTGAATACATTGACTATAAGTCTAAAAAAAAAGAAATACATACTATACATCAGCTAGCTAATCTTGATAATTTAGCACTAAACCACTTGGGTCTATATATATATATAGAGAGAGAGAAAGGGATCAAGTTATAATAATTTTGAGTTACAACGAAGTTATAACTATAGTTTTTTTTTATTTTCAAAGTCCAAATTGTCGATCCAAACCGTTCAACATGATTATCTAATAAAATGTGCTTCCAGATCAAATTTTACATTTTTTTAATTTTTTATTATTTATTAAGATGGGTACAAAATTCAATGGTCTGAATTTGACTAGTTTTTGTAAAATACTTAATAAATAGTAAAAAAAATTCAAAAAATGTAAAATTTGATCTCGAAGAACATTTTATTAGATAATCATGTTCAACGGTTTGGATCGATAATTTGCACTTTGAAAATAAAAAAAAATTGTTGTTGTAACTTGATCCAAAATCGTTATTAGATAATCATGGGCCCCACTCACAGGACATCACCTAATCCAGTTGTATACATTGTCGGAAAAACCTTGCTAGCAGCATCAATATAAGTCTTTATCTTTTCTAGATAGTTTTGTTTTGTCATTTTTTTATTAGAATTTATTTGCTTCGAAGGTGCAAGCAGATCTAAAAATAAAATTAATGATATGCTCAATAGAAATAGAGATATTAAACTATCTCTTTAGTTGTTGCCTATTATTCATTATGTTAATGTAATTAATTGAGAGGCCTTGAACTTTGTAATTCTGCCTCTACAAATAAAATATCATGGGATAGAGACGATAGGAGAGAGATATCATATACAGTGAAAGAAAGAGGAGAGATGAGAGATGAGGATATATTTGTCTATTTTATGTTTAGAATAACTAAAGATATGAATAAATAAAAAAATGCAGATAGAAGAAAGAAAGTTAAATTTGTATAGAGATAGTAGATATTATGATGTTTTTATGGAGATATTGGCTATTTTGAATGTTTCAATAGGTGCATTGGAAATTTTTTCTAAAATATAATATTTATTCGAACTAGTCTTGGATACGTTCGTTGTGGGTTTATTGATAAGAGTACTAGTTATAATTATTATCAGAGGTGCTACTTTTATACGATTATTCAGTTCTGATTTGATACCGATCCAAAATAAATTAATTTGGTTAGAATAAGGTTTAAAAAATATAACTAGCTAAATTTTGAGTATAATTAAAAAAATAATATTTTAATATCTGAACCATAACCGATATTGTAATGGATAAGACATGAGTTTGAATTAATTTTCCAACCACAACCGTGTATGATTTGTGGAAACAGAACATGGTTAAGTTTTGTATACCATGTTTGTTACCCTTTGTACATTGTTTGTAATATATATTGATATCGCGTTATTTTAGCTACATTTCCGACCAAATTTTGTACCAAAACTTGTGTCCAAACCAGTAAAATCATGTTTATTACATTGATTATCTATAGAATGTGGTACTGCTGCGCTTTTGTTTGTTTATTGTAGGAAACAGGCGAAGAAATAGTGAAACCTGGCAATCTGGACATGCCACACGGGCCGTGCAACATCTCACACGGATCGTGCAAAACCCTACTCGACCCCCCTACATGGGCGTTGCACGACCCGGATAGGAGACACAAGAACACGGTCCGTACAACATCTCACACGGACCGTGTCTTCCAAATCCGGCAGTTAATCTAAGTTTACAAATTAATGCCTAATTAAAGGATGACGGTTATGGAGTAATAAAAGGACGATCCTTTCGACTAGAGAGGAATCCAATCTGATAGAAAACAAACCCTAGGAGAGTTTTACAACAATTGATACCTTAGCCTGCACCATCTTCGCGCGCGGTGAGACAGTCTCCCGCGCCAATGTGACAGATCTCATTCTGTTGGATCACATGCTTCGGCTAGATGTTGAGTTAGAGCGGCCCGATCTGATGCTCATTATGATTCAGCACTGGCTAGAGATCGCCAAGTCACACAAGACTGGAGGGGACATCACCCTCGGCGGTTATGTCACACATATCACCGAGCATTCAGAGTATCAGATTCAGGGTGATAGTCTTTGCTAGGGCCCGACCACACTAGACGTTGAGTTCTTCCGCCTGGTGCGCTTCATCCACCTCATGAAGGGTGCTGCCGGCCATAGTGACAAGTACTATTGGTGCATGCCGAATGACACGTATAACAATCAGCTTCCCTTCTCAACACCTCTCTCTTTCGAGGATAGGAGCATGTGGCTATTCACAGGCCCTCGAGTTGAGCCACCACCTCCACCTCCGGCAGCTGATGTACCTATGCCTGATGTGGTCATGACAGATGTGCATGCGACAGATGCATCCATCTCTTCTCACCCGGTACTTTCTACCGCGGGCCCCTCTTCTTTTACTGCAGCCCGCACTTACCCACTCTCCGATCCTACCATCATGGATGTGTACCGCCTTGTGTACGACATGAGGCACGAGCAGGGTGAGATTCTACGCGACCTTACAAACAGAGTGACCGCCATTGAGGACGAGTTGCGCGATTGGCGGTGGTACGAGGACTACGACTCTGACCGCAGAGCCGCGGACCACTGAGCAGGTTTGTTTTCCCTATCCCTAGCTTTTATATCTCTCTATTTATACGTCTTTAAACATTGAGGACAATGCTAAGACGAAACTTGGGGGAGAATCTATCTTTTGCATTTTAGGTCATGTTTATTTCTTGTTTGTATCATAGTTTACTTTTTGTTCGCATTTTAGGTAGGCAAAATTTTTTGTGAATTGTTTGAATCTTTATCTTTAGTGAAACATTTTGGCCATGATTAACCTAACCCTTAGTTAATTGAAACTAACATCATAAATTGACTGCCAAAACTGATTAGGATGAGATTGTCTTGTGATATTGATGAAAATCCGTTCACATCGAAAAAGTATATATATATATATATATATATATATATATATATAATCAAATTCTGAACTGTACCTTACAAAATAGGGAATTGGGGATTTTGAATGATAAACCATTAGGATATCCAATGGTATGAAAGAATACCATTGGAGGTGTATTCATGGTATATGTAAATAAAAATAATGAAAAAAGATGAAGAAAATAAGAGTATTGGCAATAAGCCCCTCGAGGCGCCTTTAAACTCGTCTCCCAAAAATAAAAAGGAAAAGAGTACTAACACAATCCAATTGGATGCCTTTGAGCTCGATTTGCATATACCAACACACTATTAAGGGCAAAATGATTAAAACCACCACAAACGAGGGTATGCATACAATCTAAAGCTTAATATCGATAATATCGGGTAATTAATCTTAAAGTATATCAAAGCATCTCAGAATTTGAAGTTAAGTGGTCAGTTTGTGGAGTGAATCGAAATTAGCTTAAGGAGAGTCCAAATTGTTGTCAAAATGATTCCCAGATCTCCGATACGAACAATTCATGTAAGTTTTCGCATTTAGGAAATTATCTTGCATTTAGGTAGTTTAAATGACCAATTTGGTACCAAAGTTGTTATTTTTGCTTGAGAACAAACAAGATTTCAACTTGGGGGAATTTGATATCGCGTTATTTTAGCTACATTTCCGACCAAATTTTTTACCAAAACCTGTGTCCAAAACAGTCAAATCATTTTTATTACATTGATTATCTATAGAATGTGGTACTGCTACGATTTTGTTTGTTTATTGTAGGAAACAGGTGAAGAAATGGTGAAACCTGGCAATCTGGACATGCCACACGGGCCATGCAACATCTCACACGGATCGTGCAAAACCCTACTCGACCCCCCTACATGGGCGCTGCACGACCCGGATAGGAGACACAGGAACACGGTCCGTACAACATCTCACACGGACCGTGTCAGCCAAATCCGGCAGTTAATCTAAGTTTACAAATTAATGCCTAATTAAAGGAGGACGGTTATGGAGTAATAAAAGGACGATCCCTTGGACTAGAGAGGAATCCAATCTGATAGAAAACGAACCCTATGAGAGTTTTACAACAACTGACTTGGAGACGGAGTAGAGAGGAGGAAATCGAGAGAATTCCGACGAATCTTCTTTGTGTTTTCAGTTTTTGTCATGAATTGTTTATCTTTCTATTATTATTCTGTTTTAAGAATGATGATTGAGTAATTTTCTTAGTTTCTTGGGCCATGATGTAGTCGAATACTTTGTTTACTTGCTAGTTGTTTGATTATGTGTGATATCTTGTGTTTGCTTATTTGTGTATGATTTTAATTGCTATTCTGCATTGTTCGATTGTTATTTGGTTCTTACCATTAGACTTGGCCACGTCTAACAAGGTACTGCGTCCAATTCCGTCCTTCAACCAGACCAAGTATTTGAGGTAAGTCGATGAACTGAGATGGAAGACTAATTAGTAACCGAGAGGTGAACATTTCATAAATTGAGAGATTCTGAATACCTTTAGTAAACCAAACAAGTAACTTAGGTCATTCAAACCAATGAACGAGAGTTTACGTTAGAACCTTAAGAGGATTGAATTGTATTTCGATTATCGAGTTTATTAAGCCAACAAACGAGAGTTGAGGTTTAGAGATATCAGGTATGGTCATTTCAACCTACACAAATCCAATCAGCACAAAAAACAGACAACTGCAGTTTCACTCGAGTCTGACATGGACCGTGTATGAGAGTACATGGGCCGTGTGACACGGGTTCTGTATGAGAGTACACGGGCCGTGTGACACGGGTTCTGTATGAGAGTACACGGGCCGTGTAAGGCGAGGGTCAGAGTTGTAGATGAAATCAGAAACCCAGGAAACGCTTGCTTTAGTTGATTTTTAAAGTCCAGTTTAATTTGCTTTCAGTTTTATTCATTGTTATTGAACCTTGAACAACAAACTCAACCTTTTTCAAGCACTTCTAGTCTTAAAATAATTTAAGTAAAAATCTAGTTAAATACTTGTATCGTCCCGTGGATCAATACCTTATAATACCAACGATAGGACTGTACACTTGCAGTCTAATTCAAAGTAGAATCGAGGTTTAAAAAGTACAGTTTGCTCTACTGAAACTTTGTAGTACACTTTTGTGTGAACAAGTTTTTGGCGCTGTTACCGGGGACGACATCATTTAATTTTTCTAGATTTTTGCTTATTTTATTTAAATTCTAGATTTTAATTTTTATCCTTTATTTTGTCTTCTATCTGATCCAGTTTCCATTGCAACTTAACGGAAGGTGGTCAGGCTCGAGACCTAAAACAAGCGCTTCTTGGGAGGCAGCCCAAATTCTTTTTAATTTTCTCGCATTTTTACTTTATTATTTTACTTTATTATCTGCTTTATTTGTTTGTATGCATTTTTTGTTCTGTTGTTTTTCGTTTTTAGAAGTTTCAGAAAAAGCAGATTCATGCTCATGAAGTCACACGGACCGCATCACTTGTCACACGGTCCGTGTTCAAGATATGTGAGCAACCCAATTTTGGACTGAACCGCTAGCTTGTATAAATTAGTACATGTATGTAACAACAGTCAAGCTAGAGCAACAAAGGAAAAGGCCATGAACATAGAAAGATAAAAGTCAAACCTTAGTCCAACAAATTTGTATCCCAGTATTTAAATGAAACTTGTATCTTAATTGACTGCATCGATCTGTATCATACACAAGTTTTGGATTGAACCGCTTGTATAAATTAGTACATGTATGTAACAACGGTCAAGCTAGAACAACAAAGGCAAAAGGCCAATGAACATAGAAAGGTAAAAGTCAAACCTCAGTCTAACAAAATTGGATCTTTGTCTTTAAATGGAACTTGTATAATTGTGTCTTAATTGACTGCATCTGCATCTGTATCATACACAAGTTTTGGTATGACTTTTATCGTCAATTTATCGGTCATTTAATTTGTATTTAAATAAATTTTATATCACATTAATTTATGTAGAGTTCAACTCAACAATATTAAAAATAATCTTAATTTAATTTAGGCATTCATTTTACACATAACAAAGATTAATTATAAAGAAGAAATAAAAACACAATAACTTCTTCAACGAGTGTGTATCAAAATAAGAATTTGGTGTGTATAATTGCACTACTATAGGAAACACATTTACAATCGTCTTTACCATCAAGTGACCTAGCAATCAACTTCCAACAAATCCTGAACCCCCTAAGTCGCTTTGCGTCCTAACCCCGGGCCAAAAGTTCTAACTCCTTGAGACCTTCTCTTCTGGGGCTCTCGAGCTCATGCTTGACAATGACATAACCACCTTTGGGAACATCATTGACGAAGCACTTGGGGTGACAAAAGAGGCTGAAACCCCCAAGCTAGAGCCCGAACCTTCCCAAGATCAATGGGAAGATCCAGCAGACGACATCCACTTCCGACATACAGGCTATCCACTTTAGATGGCATGTGTCACAATCGGTAAAAAAAATTCAAGTAATTACAGAGTTGATCCTGATTACAAAATTAATTTATGGATTTAAAAAATACCTTCCCCCAACTGTCAATAGTAGCAGCCCATCGGGCGCCACGTGATGAACAATATTTCCACCACCAGATCCCGGCAAGGAAATAATTTCCCAAATCCACATCCAAACCCGACAAGATATCAAGACCCGAGACCGCCTGTGTCAAAGAACCTCAGCACGTCAACACCATCATCATAAAATGAGTACTTCATAAATTTAAATTGAGTTTTAATAGAGAAGTTATTGATTAAGAATTTTTATGTGGTTAATTCAGCATAATAACATCCTTACAAAAGATAATTTAATAATCAAAGGATGGGGTGGAGATCAAACTTGTCTGTTTTGTACCGAACCTGAAACAAATATGATTCTGATTAGATAAAAGTCATGATGTTGTGCAACAATGCCACACTTTTGAAGATGTGATTAGTTTTGCTTCACAATGAAACCCTATAAAAAATTCTTATTTTTTACTTGTTTTAATTCTAATGTTTAAACCTTCCACTCATTAAAAAATTTGTTGTAATAATTACTTTCCCACTTTCACTAAAGGTCCTTGAGTTATAAAATACTCTCCAAACGGTGAGTATAATTAATTGGTGAACTAAGTATCAAACCCGCGCGATAGTTGAATATTAATTCTGGAGGACAAACATAAATCGTAAAAATATGCATACCAAATCATAGTCTATACTTCATAAGAATATAACATAGGCTAGCATACCGTACCATACGAAAACATAGCTGAAAGTAACATATATACTGCACCGTGTGTTATATATAGCAAAAAATAACATAACAAATTAATCATTATATAAATTCCATCAAGCACACAGTATAACATTACATGTACATGCATGCATGACATATGACATAACAATACATCATATATTCATTAAATTTTATAACTTGCGGGAAACTTATTGATAATTAATAATGCAGCTAGACAGATCATGGCAGATATTAAGTCCGGATTGCTAGAGCACGAAGAACAATTGTCTCAATTGTAATACCAGGACCAAACCCTAAGAGCACCCCAAATTCTGCTCCTTCGCCAGTAGTCGCCTTTCCTTCTTTCATTGATCTCTTTCTCATCTCATCCATGACAAAAATCACACTACCACTTGCAATGTTACCGTACTCAGCTAACACATGCCTGGTTGGAAACAGCTTCTCCTTCTCTAACATGAGCTCAGTCTCTATTCCGTCTAGAATCTTATTTCCACCTGGGTGCACAATCCAAAACAGAGAATTCCAGTCTGTGATCCCCAGCGGATCAAACGCCTTAGAGAGACATTTTCTAATGTTATTGGCGACATGCATTGGCACAGATGGGGCCAAATACAAGACAAAGCCAGCCTCAGTCACGCGGCCACCAATACCATCCTTTGTACCAGGGATGATGGATTGGTCTGCTGAGAGAATCTCATAAAGTGGTCGCTCAACAGACATGTCCGGGTTGGAACCAACAATGACGGCCCCAGCGCCATCGCTGAACAAAGCCTGGGCAACAAGTGTATCTATGGAGGTTTCAGATGGGCCACGGAAGAAGCTGAGCATGCTCTCTGAACAGATAGCAAGAACACGAGCGCCGGGGTTGTTCTCAGCTAGCTCTTTCGCAAGGCGAAGAACGGTCCCACCGGCATAGCAGCCACTGTGGTAAAGCATGAAGCGGTTCACCGTTGGTTCAAGTCCTAAAAGGTTCACCATTTGGTAGTCTGGACCAGGCAAGTCAACACAACCAGTAGCAGTATGGAAAATGAGGTGGGTAATCATAGACCTTGGTTGGCCCCACTCGCGCAACGCCTGGTCGGCTGCGTCCTTGCCTAGCTTTGTCACCCCAGGAGCAAGCAAAGTGTTCCGGCTGTCTAACGATTGCTCATTGTGAGTTGCTATGTTTGGGTGGTCCTTGAGCATCTCATCTGTTAAATAGAAGTGACGCTTTTGAATCTTTGTCCCGGTACCTGCGATTGACAAAAGTTTGTTAAGTATTTTGTTGAATATTTATTAAATAAAAAATATTGAAGCAAAGAAAATAAAGCAAGTGAAATATATACATATTCTAGTAAGCTTTTCCTTGAGTTCGGTACGGTGCTCGCTCTTCGTAACATGAAAGTAGTAGTCCGGATAATCTGATTGATAGATGAAGTTGAGCGGAACAGCTGTGCCTATTGCAAGAACAGTAGCCTTGCATCGAACAATATTCTTCTTGTCTTGTGTCATTTTCGTTCCTTTTGAAGTGTTTGCAATGTAACACTATAAATTGTGATTCCACAGATTTCCAAGTTATCTTGCCAATGTAACACTATATATAGTAATTCTACACAGGATGGAAAATTTCCAATGTACCCATACAAACTTAAAAATATCCAACATCTCCACGAAAGCACCATAATATCCAATATCCCATACAAACTTAACATTCTTTCTTTCATCCCCATATTTTTATTTAACTAGTTATTTTTTTATTCCAAAAATAAGATAGAGACAAATATACTCTCATCGCTCATCTCTCATCTCTATTCACTGTATATGATCTCTCTCCGCTCGCTATAATGCTTTATCTTTTCTAGATAGTTTTGTTTTGTCATTTTTTTATTAGAATTTATTTGCCTCGAAGGTGCAAGCAGATTTAAAAATAAAAATAGTAATATGCTATATAAAAATAGTGTTTTTATGGAGATATTGGCTATTTTGAATGTTTCAATGGGTGCATTGGAAATTTTCCCTAAAATATAATATTTATTCGAACTAGTCTTGGATACGTTCTTTGTGGGTTTATTGATAAGAGTACTAGTTAGAATTACTTTCAGAGGTGCTATTTTTATCCGATTATTCAGTTCTAATTTGGTACCGAACCATAATAAATTAATTTGGATAGAATAAGGGTTAAAAAATATAACCAGCTAAATTATGAATATAATTAAAAAAATAAAATTTTAATTAATATCTAAACCATAACCATTATTGTAATGGATAAGATATGAATTTGAATTAATTTTCCAACCACAACCGTGTATGATTTGTGGAAACAGAACATGGTTCGCTAGGTTTTGTAAACCATGTTTGTTACCTTTAATTTGTACATTGTTTGTAATATATATTGTATGTTTTATAAATTCGTATTTTCTATTCATTAAACATACAATATTACATATTTATAATTCAAAAATTATTAAACATTTACAGTATACATAAAACAATACTTCATATTCAACATTCAGCATATACAACAACAATTTTGGATTATTCATAATCAACATTATATTCAACGTACACTACAGCAAGATGAATAAAATAAGTGTCCATGAAGCAAAACGTTTCCTGAATAATTCTATATTGCTTATTTGGGTGATTTTTTTTTCCTACTTCAAAGATTTTATTAGTCAGAATTGTCAGATATGAAATGTAAATACAGTACATATTTTGTTATAACGATAATCTAGTCAATGAAGGCTAATATTTACTCAAAAAAGTAATCTTCTCAATATGAAGGTTGAGTGTTACCCAAAGGTTGAGTGTTCGATTCCTCCTCACAACTTCGCAGCTTCTGTGAAGATTTTCAGAAGAAAAAAATGTGTGATTGGAATTTAAAATTCTGGCAAATTTGTGATGCCGTGCAAGCGCCAGCCCTTCTTGACTTATTTTAGACGATCATTACACTACTATAATTTTTGGTTTTTCCATTCGCTTAAGTTATTTTCAAAGAGAAGCAAGGTTGTTGAAAATAAAATTGTATTTTTCTGACACACTTAATAATTTTCAACGGTACTACGATAGGTCCACATAACTAATAGCGCATGAAAATTCCTATAGTCAGCGGATAGAAATGTTTCCTATCTGTCCTTGAAAAATAATTTGGCATGATCCATGACCCATCAAACAGACCAAATAATATATTTTATTGAAAGTTCATGGAAATACCTAGCCCCATGCCTTTGGAAGTAAGTTTGAAGTAGAGAGAAATATAATACTTCCATGACCTACTATTGGAAATAATTTGTTAATATGTTTATATTATTTTATAGTGAAGGTTCATGGAAATACTGAAGCACTATGTCAATTCAATTCCTAGAAACAGAAATATTTTTATTTATTTCAGATCTCCCTTTGAATATTAAAGATAACTAAGTTGCATTTAATTGAGATATTTACAATTAAACATTTAATTAAAAACAAAAATTTAATCTTCGGACTAAGCCAATATATTTAAATTTGGTTGTTGTTACACAATTCAAAATTATTTAACAAATTTATTTTTTCAGTCATTGATGACGCTCAAATATATAATAAAAATGACTATATTTTCCTACGGAAAATGACGAATTAATTTTCCAACCACAACCGTGTATGATTTGTGGAAACGGAACATGGTTCGCTAGGTTTTGTAAACCCTGTTTGTTACCCTTAATTTGTACATTGTTTGTAATATATATTGTATGTTTTATAAATTCGTATTTTCTATTCATTAAACATACAATACTACACATTTATAATTCAAAAATTATTGAACATTTATATTATACATAAAACAATACTTCATATTCAACATTTAGCATATACTACAACAATTTTGGATTATTCATAATCAACATTATATTCAACGTACACTACAGCAAGATGAATAAAATTTCTCTAAATTAGATACTAGTAAATGTTATCGTTTAATTTGTTAAAATATATCTAAATTAGATATACTAGTCAAAATTATCATTTTGTTAAAATATCTCTAAATCAGATACAAGTCAAGATTATTTTAAATACAAATAATTTGCAAAATATGTGAGCAACCCAATTTTGGATTGAACCGCTTGTATAAATTAGTACATGTATGTAACAACGGTCAAGCTAGAGCAACAAAGGAAAAGGCCATGAACATAGAAAGGTAAAAGTTAAACATTAGTCTAACAAATTTGGATTTATGTCTTTAAATGGAACTTGTATCTTAATTGACTGCGTTGATCTCTATCATACACAAGTTTTGGATTCAACACAAGTTTTGGATTGAACCGCTTGTATAAATTAGTACATGTCTGTAACAACGGTCAAGCTAGAGCAATAAAGGAAAAGTACATGAACCTAGAAAGGTGAAAGTCAAACCTCAGTCTAACAAAATTGGATCTTTGTCTTTAAACGGAACTTGTATGATTGTATCTTAATTGACTGCATCTGCATCTGTGTCATACACATGTTTTGGTATGACTTTTATCGTCAATTTATTGGTCATTTAATATGTATTTAAATAAATTTTAAATCACATTAATTTATGCTGAGTTCAACTCAACAATATTATAAATAATCTTAATTTAATTTAGGCATTCATTTTACGCATAACTGTACATGATCTCTCTCCGCTCGTCTTATTGCACAGTGTTTTATTTGTGGTGGCAGAAGAAAGTTAGAAAATTCACAACTAGCAATAGAGCAAAAATTGAAAAATACGCGACTCACAACCAGCAGCATCAATATAATGCTTTATCTTTTCTAGATAGTTTTGTTTTGTCCTTTTTTTATTAGAATTTATTTACCTCGAAGGTGCAAGCAGATTTAAAAATAAAAATAGTGATATGCTCAATAGAAATAGAGATATGAAACTATCTCTTTAGCTGTTGCCTATTATTCATTATGTTAATGTAATTAATTGAGAGGCCTTGAACTTTGTAATTCTGCCTCTACAAATAAAATATCATGGGATACATGCGAGAGGAGAGAGATCATATACAGTGAAAGAAAGAGGAGAGATGAGAGATGAGGGCATATTTGTCTATTTTATGTTTAGATAACTAAATATATATGAATAAATAAAAAAATGAGGACAGAAGAAAGAAAGTTAAGTTTGTATGGAGAGAGTGAATATTATGGTGTTTTATGGAGATATTGGCTATTTTTAATGTTTCACTGGATGCATTGGAAATTTTTCCTAAAATATAATATTTATTCGAACTAGTCTTGGATACGTTCTTTGTGGGTTTATTGATAAGAGTACTAGTTAGAATTATTATCAGAGGTGTTATATTTTTTTTACGATTATTCAGTTCTAATTTGGTACCGAACCAAAATAATTTAATTTGGATAGAATAAAGTTTAAAAAATATAACCAGCTAAATTATGAGTATAATTAAAAAATTAATATTTTAATTAATATCTAAACCATAACCGATTTTGTAATAGATAGATATGAATTTGAATTAATTTTCCAACCGTGTATGATTTGTGGAAACAGAACATGGTTATGTTTTGTAAACCATGTTTCTTACCCTTAATTTGTACCTTATTGGTAATATATATTGTATGTTTTATAAATTCGTATTTTCTATTCATTAAACATACAATATTACACATTTATAATTAAAAAATTATTGAACATTTACCGTATACATAAAACAATAATTCATATTCAACATTCAACATATACTACAAAATTTTTGGATTATTCATAATCAACATTATATTCAACGTACACTACAGCAAGATGAATAAAATAAGTGTCCATGAAGCAAAACGTTTCCTGAATAATTCTATATTGCTTATTTGGGTGATTTTTTTTTTCCTACTTCAAAGATTTTATTAGTCAGAATTGTCAGATATTAATTATGCAATTTCTTACACGAAAAAATATTGTCTTTTACATTAATTGAGATTATTTTTGTTTCACCTTTTCTTGTTATGCATTCAAAAAAAAAAAAACCTATTTTTTTGTTGGCACTTCGCACCACATGTATCTAATATGCAAAGGTCCGATTACGAATTCATTCTATATATATCAATGTTTTTTTTAGTATGAGATAAGTATTAAAAGTTCTTCAATTCATTTTCACCACGGATTAAAAGTTCCAAACCTTAATATATTATATAACAATTCAAACCTTAATCAATAAACCAGATGCGTTATTGTTCATGGATCATGTTTCGTAAATTCAATACATATATTCAAGCTTGAACTAACAATGAAAATTCTTCTTTTCTTGATCGATCCCAATTTCATCTTGTTAAAATTTCTCTAAATTAGATACTAGTAAATGTTATCGTTTAATTTGTTAAAATATATCTAAATTAGATATACTAGTCAAGATTATCATTTTGTTAAAATCTATCTAAATCAAATACAAGTCAAGATTATTTTAAATACAAATAATTCGAAAAATATGTGAGCAACCCAATTTTGGATTGCATCACTAGCTTGTATAAATTAGTACATGTATGTAACAACGGTCAAGCTAGAGCAACAAAGGAAAAGGCCATGAAAATAGAAAGATAAAAGTCAAACCTTAGTCTAACAAATTTGGATCCCTGTATTTAAATGGAACTCGTATCTTAATTGACTGCATCGATCTGTATCATACACAAGTTTTGGATGGAACCGCTTGTATAAATTAGTACATGTATGTAACAACGGTCAAGCTAGGGCAACGTACAAAGACTAAAGGTTATGTTATTTTCAAAGAGAGGAAAGGTTGTTCAAAATAAAATTGTATTTTTCTGACACACTTAATAATTTTCAACGGTAGGTCCACATAACTAGTAGAGCATGAAAATTCCTATAGTCAGCGGATAGAAATGTTTCCTATCTATCCTTGAAAATAATTTGGCATGACCCATGACCTGTCAAACAGACCAAATAATATATTTTTTTGAAAGTTCAGGGAAATACCTAGCCCCATGCCTTTCGAAGTAAGTTTGAAGTAGAGAGAAATATAATACTTCCATGACCTACCATTGGAAATATTTTGTTTATATGTTTATATTATTTTATAGTGAAGGGTCATGGAAATACAGAAGCACTATGTCAATTCAGTTCCCAGAAATCGAAATATTTTTATTTATTTGAGATCTCCCTTTGAATATTAAAGATAACTAATTCACAGGCAGCAAGCTGCATTTAATTGAGATATTTACCATTAAACATTTAATTAAAAACATAAATTTTAATCTTCGGACTAAGCCAATATATTTAAATTTGGATGTTGTTACACAATTCAAAATTATTTAACAAATTTATATTTCCAGTCATTGATGACGCTCAAACATATAACGAAAATCACTATCTTTTCTTACAGAAAATGACGAAAAGAGAATGAGAAGGGCTATTTTTCTAATTTATTTACCGCAAAGGTGTTTTTAAGTCATTTTAGTAAATATTTGAGAAAGTTTCATACTTAGACCAAAAACAGACTAAATCTGGCAGGTTATGAGTCAGAAAGGGTATAGTATTACCATATCGGCTCAGGTTGATGATTCATTTTTGAAATTTCTAACGGTTGTTGTTGACAACTGAGAAAACTCCAATTGATGATTCGATAATATTGAGACCTATGGGGGGTTAGCTTTAAAATTTGATAAATATATTAATCAAACAAAAAAATGTGATCAATATTATGGTGCTTGTTGTGTATACGTACAACGATTCATGGTTCAAAAAAAATGTATTTATGTAGATAACGACTTGACTAGAAGCAAGAGTAAACGAGTTTGGAAAATCAAAGAACTCAAGTAGCACATGGTGAATTCGCAATTAATTATGAATATTTCACCAATTCTACAATGAATATTCAACTCATCCGGCATGGAACCAACCACACACTTAGTTCCCCAATTGACCATCCAATAAGTTTACTTATTTTATTGACACTAAAAACATACTTATTTTATTAGCCGCCTATGGAAGTTAAGAGTATCGTCCAGAACAAAAGTTTTTTATTAGCTCTTAGTCAACAACAAGTTGCTAACCTTAGACAACCTTAAGTAAAAGAGGATGACCTATCAGAAACATGTGTGTCATGTGTTTTCATGATGCCGAGTCAGCCATTGATCATATAAAGATAGATAACGCTAGAGGTGCAAACGGATCGGATAATATCCGACCGTATCCGGATCCGTATTCGAAAATTTGATGCGGATATCTGATATCCAAATATCTATGCGGATACGGATATAGATATATTGTTTTTGAATTTTAATTATCCGTATCCAAATAGTAGATATATACCATATTGTTTAATATACATTATAGAAATATTTATGTATATATTTACGGATATCCGATATCCGATTCGTATCCGTACGCATCCGTCTAATATCTGATCCGTATCCATATCCGAAAAATAAAAGCAGATACGGATATAGTTTTACCACTATCCGATCCGTTTGCACCCCTAGATACCGCAACAAACATGATAACACACCCCATTGATCGATGCCCTGCTAAGCCTAGACAGCAACAAAGAGGCAACGACAACCTTACTAGTAGCAATGTTTGTCATTTGGAGAAAGATGTGCACGCATATTCAGATATACCAAGAAGACCACTGGAGAACTAAAAGAGGAAGTGGCACAAATGTTACACTGCCACCATGAACTAGCATGAGGAAGCTGACTACTTAAAGAAAATTTAAATTATGTTTTTGTAATAATTCATATTAGATGATCTGTTATTAGATGATCGGATATCTGATATCCGATCAGTATTCGTACGCATCCGTCTAATATCCGATCCGTATCCATATCCGAAAAATAAAAACAGATACAAATATAGTTTTACCACTATTCGATCTGTGTCCGATCCGTTTCTAGCCCTAGATACCGCAACAAACATGATAATACACCCCATGGATCGATGCCCTGCTAAACCTAGACAACAACAAAGAGGCAACGACAACCTTACTAGTGACAATGTTTGTTATTTGGAGAAAGATGTACACGCATATTTAGATATACCAAGAAGGCACTACTACAAAAATACAGTTTGTATACGGACTTTAACTGGAGAGCTACAC
This sequence comes from Carex cristatella, assembly GCA_024447775.1. NCBI lineage: Eukaryota > Viridiplantae > Streptophyta > Magnoliopsida > Poales > Cyperaceae > Carex > Carex cristatella. Next base: position 3,560,463 of record JAJHPF010000013.1, on the reverse strand, counting down.
GGATTTGAAAACGTGTGCAATAACTGGGGTGTAGGAAAGTCCACCATTTACAGATGGATAATTATCCGTGTATGATTATATTAATCCTACACGGATTATTTAATCAAGAGTCGTGTGGAAAGACTCACAAAGTACATCTTCCAGCACGAGAGCTACACGGTTTTTTAATAAAAATCTGTGTAGGAATAGTCTTCCTACACGGATTTTTATGAAAAAACCGCGTGGCTTGCTTCCCTAGCTACACGGCTTTTGTTCAAATATCCCTAAATTAATTTTTGATATTTTTTATTTTTACCATATCCTACACGGCTTTTGTTCAAATATCCGTGTAGGATTTTTATTTTTTTTGTAATTTTTTTGGTTTCTGGCTAGCCTCCAATTTTGCTAGCCATTAAATTATATACAATCAGAATGTTTTTTACCCAGCACAAATAAAAATTGCCAAAATATAAACTAACAATTCAAAATTGATAATTACACAAATTAATTTATACAAATCCATATTGTTGGGTACAAAATTCAGAAATAAACCACCTTGACCACATTCCTCTCACTTGGTCGACTTGCTCGGGTGAGTAAGCAGCTTGTCTCCAGTTATACTACAATTATAATTTGAGTTAGTAACGAGAGATGGATCGAATTATTGAAAAAAATATGGAAACTAATTTTTGCAAAAGCAAACTAATTTTAATTAAACCCTAATTTTAATTACCAAACTAATTTTAAATTTTGCATTTTGTATTCCTTAGAGAGGCATACATTTGCATTCTATGTAAATATGGGCATCCAGTGGTATTCCTTAGAGAGACAGCAAGAGAGGTACCTTAGAGGCAGTTGGATTCTATGTTAATTACCAAAAGTCTACAAACAAAATTAGAGGAGGAAGAAGTGAACTGACAAAAGAAAGAGAGAGAGGCAGCAATGGAGGTGCACACATCACCTAAATCCTGACAAAAGAAAGAGAAAGAGAGACAAAGAGAAGAGAGAAGAGAAAGCGCGGCAGACCAGAGATGAGGGTTTTGAACTCAGACTTGGAAGAATTTCAAAATCAGAGGAGGAAGAAGTGAACTGGGGACTTAGAAAATTTTGGAAGACATAATCTAGTTTTGAACTGCTACAAGGATTCCTACACGGATTTTTATTACAAATTTATGTGCAATAGATATCCTACACGGATATTTAAGTACATATCCGTGTAGCTCTTCTTTTTTCCCACACGGCTTTTATGTAAATATCCGTGTATGAATACTCTTTCAACACGGATATTTACGTAACTATCAGTGTAGGAAAAGATCGGTACAATTCTTAGGAGGGACAGGCCTATTTATTTCAAAGCATGCGCGCCCTATTTAATTAATTACAAATTTAAAATTGAATATACCGAAAATAAACACAGAAAAACGAAGAGTCACCTTAAACCCTATATATCATCGGAATCGGTTCCTCTTAAACCTATCTTAATTTCTCTAAGTCATGAAAAAATGTCGCATGTCACAGAAGCACAACCTGTTGAGGCACCACCACCACCTGTTGAGGCACTACCACCACTTCCAGAGGATTTCATGCCAGTGCCGTGGATCCCACCCGGTTAGGAACGACCACCACCAGGTTATCCCAGAAGTCGGCCATGGCCACCAGGGCCGACACGCCCACGTCGCAGCCCCAGGGGCCATCCGCCACCGAAGCCCTACATTCGTCGGACAAAGAAAAAATGTGTTGTTTAGAGTTTCTTTTTTTTGGTTATTGTAGGAGTTTCTTTTTTTTTTGGGTTTTATTATATCAATTTTTGGGTAACTTTGTAATATATATCAGTAGTAATATATGAAAGTTTACTTGTTTACATTTTTGTTCTTCTGTATTTATTTTCTGTATTAGTTGTACAATTTTAAATTTGTTAATATTTAATATTTCTACCACAGTGATGAATATTTTTATTTGTAAAATAGTGTACAAGAATGAATACATAAATTATAAAGAAATTAATATTTACAAAGTTCATATCTAAATGAATAAATTTCTTAATTTATAAGAATGAATATTTAAAGAACTTCACAGCAATGAAAACATCTACATAATTTCATTTTGATATTTAAATAATAACAAAATATGAAATTGAAAGTATATTATATTAAAAAAAAAAATAGGGAATCCTACACGGATATTTAAGTACATATCCGTGTAGGAATATGAATAATATAATAAAATATTTATATTATATCATATTTAATAAAATTTCACATCCGTGGGCTATCCTACATGGATATTTAACTGAATATCCGTGTAGGAAGATGAATAATATAATAAAAAAATATTTATATTACTTCATATTTAATAAAATATAGATTTTAATAATCTATATTATGTATAATTTAATGCTTTCCATAAAAAAAGAACTAATCAAAATATTTATAATTCCTAAAAAGAACTTGTCAAAATATGACATAAAATGCAAAATGTAAAATTAATGCTCTCCATAAAAAAATCACAAGAAAATATTGCATGACTAAAAATATCCGAAGTAGCATTAAGATGGTACTGAATTTCCCTTCGTTGATTTTACTCTGAGTGGAGGATTCAGTATCATTTCCAGGAAAGACTTTGAATCCTCCATCTCAGAGTAAAATCAAGGGAGGAAACACTTTGAACTATCCAGAGGAGAGAGGGTGACCAAAACGGTGCAGGAGGAAGCAATAAAACCCTAAATAACATTTCCTACACGGATTTGTAACTGCAAATCCGTGTAGCTCTCTCCATAAATATACACGGCTATTTAATTTAAAAACGTGTGAGAATCACCCTTCCTACACGGATATTTAATTAAATATCCGTGTAGCTCTCTAATATTCCGACACGGATATTTAATTAAATATCCGTGTAGGAAGGGTGATTCTAACACGGGTTTTCCTCGATACTGTTTTTTAATGAAAAATCCGTGGAGAATTCTTAGAGATATCGTCGATTATTGGAAAAATCTTATTTGGTACACGGTTTTATTTAAAACAGCAGTGTAGGAAACACCTTTTTGTAGTAGTGAGGCCCCTATTGAACTAATAGAGGAAGTGGCGTAAATATTACACTGCCACAATGAACTAGCACGAGGAAGCTGACTCCTTAAAGAAAATTTACATTATGTTTTTGTAATAATTTGTATTAGATCTTCTGTTTTTATTATTTTCCATATTTTTATTTGTTTACTTTAGATCAAAACTCTTTGATCAGAGCGACTTATGTTTATTTTCATTTTTGTAAGTACAAAATTTTTGTAACTGCAATTATCAATCAAGTATGAGCTAGACCCTTATTTTTCTTAAAAAAAAATTATGATTAATAATGCAATTTCTTACACGAAAAATATTATCTTTTACTATTGAGATTATTTTTGTTGCACCTTTTCTTGTTATGCATTCCACAAAAAAATAAATTCCTCTTTTTTTGTTGGCACTTGGCACCACTTGTATCTAATATGCAGAGGTCCGATTATGAATTCATTATATATATCAATGTTTTTTTTAGTATGAGATAAGTATTAAAAGTTATTCAATTCATTTTCACCACGGATTAAAAGTTCCAAATCTTAATATATTATATAACAATTCAAACCTTAATCAATAAACTAGATGCGTTATTGTTGATGGATCATGTTTCGTAAATTCAATATATATATATATATATTAAAGCTTGAACTAACAATTAAAATTCTTCTTTTCTTGATGGATCGCAATTTCATCTTGTTAAAATTTCTCTAAATTAGAAATGTTGAAATCTGGCAATCTGGACATGCCACACAGGCCGTGCAACATCTCACACGGACCGTGCAAAACCCTACTCGACCCCCCTACATGGGCTGCACGACCCGGATAGGAGACACAAGAACACGGTCCGTACAACATCTCACACGGACTGTGTCAGCCAAATCCGGCAGTTAATCTAAGATTACAGATTAATGCCTAATTAAAGAAGGACGGTTATGGAGTAATAAAAGGACGATCCCTTGGACCAGAGAGGAGTCCAATCTGATAGAAATCGAGAGAATTCCGACGAATCTTCTTTGTGTTTTCGGTTTTTGTCATGAATTGTTTATCTTTCTATTATTATTATGTTTTAAGAATGATGATTGAGTAATTTTCTTAGTTTCTTGGGTCATGATGTAGTCGAATACTTTGTTTACTTGCTACTTGTTTGATTATGTGTGATATCTTGTGTTTGCTTGTTTGTGTATGATTTTAATTGCTTTTCTGCATTGTTCGATTGTTATTTGGTTCTTACCATTAGACTTGGTCACGTCTAACAAGGTACTGCGTCCAATTCCGTCCTTCAACCAGACCAAGTATTTGAGGTAAGTCGATGAACTGAGATGGAAGACTAATTAGTAACCGAGAGGTGAACATTTCATAAATCGAGAGATTCTGAATACCTTTAGTAAACCAAACAAGTAACTTAGGTCATTCAAACCAATGAACGAGAGTTTAGGTTAGAACCTTAAGAGGATTGAATTGTATTTCGATTATCGAGTTTATTAAGTCAACAAACGAGAGTTGAGGTTTAGAGCATCAGGTGTGGTCATTTCAACCTACACAAATCCAATCAGCATAGAAAACAGACAACTGCAGTTTCACTCGAGTCTGACACGGACCGTGTATGAGAGTACACGGGCCGTGTGACACGGGTTCTGTATGAGAGTACACGGGCCGTGTAAGGCGAGGGTCAGAGTTGTAGATGAAATCAGAAACTCAGGAAACGCTTGCTTTAATTGATTTTTAAAGTCCAGTTTAATTTTACACATAACAAAGATTAATTATAAAGAAAAATAAAGACACAATAACTTCTTCAACGAGTGTGTATCAAAATAAGAATTTGGTGTCTGTGTAATCGCACTACTATAGGAAACACATTTACAATCCTCTTTACCATCAAGTGACCTAGCAATCAACTTCCAACAAATCCTGAACCCCCTAAGTCGCTTTGCGTCCTAACCCCGGGCCAAAAGTTCTAACTCCTCGAGACCTTCTCTTCTGGGGCTCTCGAGCTCATGCTTGACAATGACATAACCACCTTTGGCAACATCATTGACGAAGCACTTGGGGTGAGAAAAGAGGCTGAAACCCCCAAGCTAGAGCCCGAACCTTTCCAAGATCAATGGGAAGATCCAGCAGACGACATTCACTTCCGACATACGGGCTATCCACTTTAGATGGCATGTGTCACAATCGGTAAAAAAAATTCAAGTAATTACAGAGTTGATCCTGATTACAAAATTAATTTATGGATTTAAAAAATACCTTCCCCCAACTGTCAACAGTAGCAGCCCATCGGGCGCCACGTGATGAACAATATTTCCACCACCAGATCCCCGGCAAGAAAATAATTTCCCAAATCCACATCCAAACCCGACAAGATATCAAGACCCGAGATCGCCTGTGTCAAAGAACCTCAGCACGTCAACACCATCATCATAAAATGAGTACTTCATAAATTTAAATTGAGTTTTAATAGAGAGGTTATTGATTAAGAATTTTTATGTGGTTAATTCAGCATAATAACATCCTTACAAAAGATAATTTAATAATCAAAGGATGGGGTGGAGATCAAACTTGTCTGTTTTGTACCGAATCTGAAACAAATATGATTCTGATTAGATAAAAGTCATGATGTTGTGCAACAATGCCACACTTTTGAAGATGTGATTAGTTTTGCTTCACAATGAAACCCTATAAAAAATTCTTATTTTTTACTTGTTTTAATTCTAATGTTTAAACCTTCCACTCATTAAAAAATTTGTTGTAATAATTACTTTCCCACTTTCACTAAAGGTCCTTGAGTTATAAAATACTCTCCAAACGGTGAGTATAATTAACTGGTGAACTAAGTATCAAACCCGCGCGATAGTTGAATATTAATTCTGGAGGACAAACATAAATCGTAAAAATATGCATACCAAATCATAATTTATACTTCATTAGAATATAACATAGGCTAGCATACCGTACCATACGATAACATAGCTGAAAGTAACATATATACTGCACCGTGTGCTATATATAGCAAAAAATAACATAACAAATTAATCATTATATAAATTCCATCAAGCACACAGTATAACATTACATGTACATGCATGCATGACATATGACATAACAATACATCATATATTCAATAAATTTTATAATTTGCGGGAAACTTATTGATAATTAATAATGCAGCTAGACAGATCATGGCAGATATTAAGTCCGGATTGCTAGAGCACGAAGAACAATTGTCTCAATTGTAATACCAGGACCAAACCCTAAGAGCACCCCAAATTCTGCTCCTTCGCCAGTAGTCGCCTTTCCTTCTTTCATTGATCTCTTTCTCATCTCATCCATGACAAAAATCACACTACCACTTGCAATGTTACCGTACTCAGCTAACACATGCCTGGTTGGAAACAGCTTCTCCTTCTCTAACATGAGCTCAGTCTCTATTCCGTCTAGAATCTTATTTCCACCCGGGTGCACAATCCAAAACAGAGAATTCCAGTCTGTGATCCCCAGCGGATCAAACGCCTTAGAGAGACATTTTCTAATGTTATTGGCGACATGCATTGGCACAGATGGGGCCAAATACAAGACAAAGCCAGCCTCAGTCACGCGGCCACCAATACCATCCTTTGTACCAGGGATGATGGATTGGTCTGCTGAGAGAATCTCATAAAGTGGTCGCTCAACAGACATGTCTGGGTTGGAACCAACAATGACGGCCCCAGCGCCATCGCTGAACAAAGCCTGGGCAACAAGTGTATCCATGGAGGTTTCAGATGGGCCACGGAAGAAGCTGAGCATGCTCTCTGAACAGATAGCAAGAACACGAGCGCCGGGGTTGTTCTCAGCTAGCTCTTTCGCAAGGCGAAGAACGGTCCCACCGGCATAGCAGCCACTGTGGTAAAGCATGAAGCGGTTCACCGTTGGTTCAAGTCCTAAAAGGTTCACCATTTGGTAGTCTGGACCAGGCAAGTCAACACAACCAGTAGCAGTATGGAAAATGAGGTGGGTAATCATAGACCTTGGTTGGCCCCACTCGCGCAACGCCTGGTCGGCTGCGTCCTTGCCTAGCTTTGTCACCCCAGGAGCAAGCAAAGTGTTCCGGCTGTCTAACGATTGCTCATTGTGAGTTGCTATGTTTGGGTGGTCCTTGAGCATCTCATCTGTTAAATAGAAGTGACGCTTTTGAATCTTTGTCCCGGTACCTGCGATTGACAAAAGTTTGTTAAGTATTTTGTTGAATATTTATTAAATAAAAAATATTGAAGCAAAGAAAATAAAGCAAGTGAAATATATACATATTCTAGTAAGCTTTTCCTTGAGTTCGGTACGGTGCTCGCTCTTCGTAACATGAAAGTAGTAGTCCGGATAATCTGATTGATAGATGAAGTTGAGCGGAACAGCTGTGCCTATTGCAAGAACAGTAGCCTTGCATGGAACAATATTCTTCTTGTCTTGTGTCATTTTCGTTCCTTTTGAAGTGTTTGCAATGTAACACTATAAATTGTGATTCCACAGATTTCCAAGTTATCTTGCCAATGTAACACTATATATAGTAATTCTACACAGGATGGAAAATTTCCAATGTACCCATACAAACTTAAAAATATCCAACATCTCCACGAAAGCACCATAATATCCAATATCCCATACAGACTTAACATTCTTTCTTTCATCCCCATATTTTTATTTAACTATTTATTTTTTTATTCCAAAAATAAGATAGAGACAAATATACTCTCATCGCTCATCTCTCATCTCTATTCACTGTATATGATCTCTCTCCGCTCGATATAATGCTTTATCTTTTCTAGACAGTTTTGTTTTGTCATTTTTTTATTAGAATTTATTTGCCTCGAAGGTGCAAGCAGATTTAAAAATAAAAATAGTGATATGCTATATAAAAATAGTGTTTTTATGGAGATATTGGCTATTTTGAATGTTTCAATGGGTGCATTTGAAATTTTCCCTAAAATATAATATTTATTCGAACTAGTCTTGGATACGTTCTTTGTGGGTTTATTGAAACTATCTCTTCAGCTGTTGCCTATTATTCATTATGTTAAAGTAATTAATTGAGAAGCCTTGAACTTTGTAATTCTGCCTCTACAAATAAAATATCATGGGATACAGGCGAGAGGAGAGAGATCATATACAGTGAAAGAGAGAGGAGAGATGAGGGCATATTTGTCTATTTTATGTTTAGAATAACTAAATATATATGAATAAATAAAAAAATGAGGACAGAAGAAAGAAAGTTAAGTTTGTATGGAGATAGTGGATATTATGGTGTCTTTATGGAGATATTGACTATTTTGTGGGTGCATTGGAAATTTTTCCTAAAATATAATATTTATTCGAACCAGTCTTGGATACGTTCTTTGTGGGTTTATTGATAAGAGTACTAGTTAGAATTCTTATCAGAGGTGCTATTTTTATCCGATTATTCAGTTCTGATTTGGTACCGAACCAAAATAAATTAATTTGGATAGAATAAGGGTTAAAAAATATAATCAGCTAAATTATGAATATAAATAAAAAAATTAGTATTTTAATTAATATCTAAACCATAACCAATATTGTAATGGATAAGATATGAATTTGAATTAATTTTCCAACCACAACCGTGTATGATTTGTGGAAACGGAACATGGTTCGCTAGGTTTTGTAAACCCTGTTTGTTACCCTTAATTTGTACATTGTTTGTAATATATATTGTATGTTTTATAAATTCGTTTTTTCTATTCATTAAACATACAATACTACACATTTATAATTCAAAAATTATTGAACATTTACAGTATACATAAAACAATACTTCATATTCAACATTCAGCATATACTACAACAATTTTGGATTATTCATAATCAACATTATATTCAACGTACACTACAGCAAGATGAATAAAATTTCTCTAAATTAGATACTAGTAAATGCTATCGTTTAATTTGTTAAAATATATCTAAATTAGATATACTAGTCAAAATTATCATTTTGTTAAAATATCTCCAAATCAGATACGAGTCAAGATTATTTTAAATACAAATAATTCGCAAAATATGTGAGCAACCCGATTTTGGATTGAACCGCTTGTATAAATTAGTACATGTATGTAACAACGGTCAAGCTAGAGCAACAAAGGAAAAGGCCATGAACATAGAAAGGTAAAAGTCAAACCTTAGTCTAACAAATTTGGATTTATGTCTTTAAATGGTACTTGTATCTTAATTGACTGCGTTGATCTATCATACACAAGTTTTGGATTGAACCGCTTGTATAAATTAGTACATGTATGTAACAACGGTCCAGCTAGAGCAACAAAGAAAAAGGACATGAACCTAGAAAGGTAAAAGTCAAACCTCAGTCTAACAAAATTGGATCTTTGTCTTTAAACGGAACTTGTATGATTGTATCTTAATTGACTGCATCTGCATCTGTGTCATACACATGTTTTGGTATGACTTTTATCGTCAATTTATTGGTCATTTAATATGTATTTAAATAAATTTTAAATCACATTAATTTATGCTGAGTTCAACTCAACAATATTATAAATAATCTTAATTTAATTTAGGCATTCATTTTACGCATAACTGTACATGATCTCTCTCCGCTCGTCTTATTGCACAGTGTTTTATTTGTGGTGGCAGAAGAAAGTTAGAAAATTCACAACTAGCAATAGAGCAAAAATTGAAAAATACGCGACTCACAACCAGCAGCATCAATATAATGCTTTATCTTTTCTAGATAGTTTTGTTTTGTCCTTTTTTTATTAGAATTTATTTACCTCGAAGGTGCAAGCAGATTTAAAAATTAAAATAGTGATATGCTCAATAGAAATAGAGATATGAAACTATCTCTTTAGCTGTTGCCTATTATTCATTATGTTAATGTAATTAATTGAGAGGCCTTGAACTTTGTAATTCTGCCTCTACAAATAAAATATCATGGGATACATGCGAGAGGAGAGAGATCATATACAGTGAAAGAAAGAGGAGAGATGAGAGATGAGGGCATATTTGTCTATTTTATGTTTAGATAACTAAATATATATGAATAAATAAAAAAATGAGGACAGAAGAAAGAAAGTTAAGTTTGTACGGAGAGAGTGAATATTATGGTGTTTTATGGAGATATTGGCTATTTCGAATGTTTCACTGGATGCATTGGAAATCTTTTCTAAAATATAATATTTATTCGAACTAGTCTTGGATACGTTCTTTGTGGGTTTATTGATAAGAGTACTAGTTAGAATTATTATCAGAGGTGTTATTTTTTTTTTCCGATTATTCAGTTCTAATTTGGTACCGAACCAAAATAAATTAATTTGGATAGAATAAGGTTTAAAAAATATAACCAGCTAAATTATGAGTATAATTAAAAAATTAATATTTTAATTAATATCTAAACCATAACCGATATTGTAATAGATAAGATATGAATTTGAATTAATTTTCCAACCACAACCGTGTATGATTTGTGGAAACAGAACATGGTTATGTTTTGTAAACCATGTTTCTTACCCTTAATTTGTACCTTATTGGTAATATATATTGTATGTTTTATAAATTCGTATTTTCTATTCATTAAACATACAATATTACACATTTATAATTAAAAATTATTGAACATTTACCGTATACATAAAACAATACTTCATATTCAACATTCAGCATATACTACAACAATTTTGGATTATTCATAATCAACATTATATTCAACGTACACTACAGCAAGATGAATAAAATAAGTGTCCATGAAGCAAAAAGTTTCCTGAATAATTCTATATTGCTTATTTTGGTGATTTCTATTTCGCTACTTCAAATATTTTATTAGTCAGAATTGTCAGATATGAAATGTAAATACAGTACAAATTTTGTTATGACCATGATCTAGTCAATGATGGCTAATATTTCTTCAAAAAAGTAATATTATCAATGGCGGCTAATATTTGTTGGTCAGGAGTGAATAGTCTCTAATTTACTTTTCTGCTATGGAAAACTGAACTGTTCAACAAGGCTTATTTTAAGCCTCCTTTAATTTTTTTGTCCGCTTAATTCTGTCAAACACTTGTTCTTTAACATGGATTAAGATTAATTATGTTCTTTAGTTTTTTTTTTCTCGAATCTTAACTTTATGTCTAGTTCTTAAAGCACATCTACCTGTTCCTTTATTTTTCTTAGCTATTACATACAAATTAAGATAACTAAACAACAGTTCCTTAAACCTCCTTAAGACTTAAACTTAATGCGGATTATGAGGTGTTGCTGAAATTCTGACCGTTCTATTAATTGGAATTCTTGTAAATATTCCATATTACATTTTAGCTAAATATGTCACGTTGGTCACATGTTTCGTGAAATATTTGTCTTGAAAAATAGTCTTGACTTGTATCTGATTTAGAGATATTTTAACAAAATGACAATCTTTACTAATATCTAATTTAGAAATATTTTAACAAAATGATAATCTTGACTAGTATCTAATTTAGAGATATTTTAGCATGATGAACTGAATGCGAACAATAAGGAAAGAAGAATTTTCGTTGTTAGCTTGTTCAAGCTTTAATATATTGAATTTACGAAACTCGATCCATCAACAAAATTAAGAACACGTACATCTAGTTTATTGATTAAGGTATTAATCGTTGTTTAATATATATTAAGGTTCGGAACTTTTATATCCATGAAAATGAGTGGAACAACTTCTAATACTTATCTCATACTAAAAAAAACATTGTTACATAATGAATTCACAAACGAACCGTTGCATATTAGATGCAAATGCCAAAAAAAAGGGTAAATATTTTATAATGTCATCACCAGACAGTAGTACAAATAAATCCCAAATAAATCCAAAATCAACCAGAATCAAGTTCTAACCAAACCAATTGTAAATATTTTATAATGTCATCACTAGACACTAGTACAAGAATTGATTGTATTTTTTTATTATTAGTTATGTGATTGCATACGTGTGTGAAGTAAATGAGATATTTGATATTAAAATTGTAAAATATAAGAAACTAATTATTATATTTATATTATTCGTTATTGAACTGCTACCGTTTTGTTATCTTATCATTTATCGAATATATAAAGTTAATTTTTAATGAGTAAGAATGAAAATTAAATAAGATTATTTATTTTTATTTTTATTTTTTGGGCGTATTACAATGCCCGTAGGCCAGAGGAAATCAACTCAAGGTATTCCTTAACATAGATTCGAATCTTCTACCCCTATCATTAATCAAAACATTGGGTATGTAAACCCCTCATAGTTAATACTTATACAAAATTCTCAATTAAAATTTTCGTCCAAAATTATAAAAAAATATTTATACAAAAAATTAATTGAATATGTATAGCTTTTATACGAGCCACTGAAAAGTAATTTCGTAAAAAAAAACTAAACATGTAAGCACCCGAAATTAATTGAATATGTATAGCTTAAGAGGACAACAGCGGCACCAGAACCCTAAGGGAGGGTGGCGAAGATGATAACAACCAACTAAAATCATAAGAAAAACGAATTTCTTCAATAATCCAACAATGGTAAAGAGAAATATATATATACACACGACTAAACTTAGTAAGATAGAGAGGAGAAATACAAACTTCCAAGATCTCAGATCCCTCCTTGTGTGCAGAAATCAAAACAACAATCAATACAGAGAGAGAGAGAGACAGTAATATTGATCAGAACGGCGCTGGAAGAGAAGCCTTTTATTTCATTAAAACCCTAATAGACATTTCCTACATGTATATTTACTTATAAATCCGTGTAGTTCTCTCAACATATATACACAGCTATTTAAATAAAAAACCATTTACAAAAGACATTCCTACACGGATATATAATGAAATATCCGTGTACAAAAGCTTTATTTCCACACGGACACTGATTTTTAAGTTAATATTCATGTAGGATTCCTACAGATATTTTGAACATTGGAAAAATCATATTTCATACACATTTTTTTTATAAAATAGAGAAAATCTGTGTATAAGGTACAGTATAGGAAGTGATTTTTTATAGTAGTGGATCTACTAGAATTTCCAGCACCATCTTTCTTGACTTATTTTAGACTATCATGAACTACTAGAATTTTTGGATTTTCCATGCTCTTATGTTATTTTCAAAGAGAGGAAAGGTTGTTCAAAATAAAATTGTATTTTTCTGACACACTTAATAATTTTCAACAGTAGGTCCACATAACTAGTAGTGCAAGAAAATTCCTATAGTCAGTGGATAGAAATGTTTCCTATCTGTCCTTGAAAATAATTTGGCATGACCCATGACCCGTCAAACAGACCAAATAATATATTTTTATTGAAAGTTCATGGAAATACATAGCCCCATGCCTTTGGAAGTAAGTTTGAAGTACAGAGAAATATAATACTTCCATGACCTACCATTGGAAATATTATTTTATAGTGAAAGTTCATGGAAATACTAAAGCACTGTGTCAATTCAGTTCCTAGAAACAGAAATAATTTTATTTATTTGAGATCTCCCTTTGAATATTAAAGATAACTAATTCACAGCAGCAAGCTGCATTTAATTGAGATATTTACAATTAAACATTTAATTAAAAACATAAATTTTAATCCTCGGACTAAGCCAATATATTTAAATTTTTTTGTTGTTACACAATTCAAAATTATTTAACAAATTTATATTTCCAGTCATTGATTACTTTCAAACATATAATGAAAATCACTATATTTTCTTACGGAAAATGGCGAAAAGTGAATGAGAAGAGCTATTTTTCTAATTTATTTACCGCAAAGGTGTTTTTAAGTCATTTTAGTAGATTTTGGAGAAAGTTGCATATTTAGACCAAAAACAGACTAAATCTGGCAGGTTATGGGTCAGAAAGGATATAGTATTACCATATCGGCCCGGGTGGATGATTCACTTCTGAAATTTCTAACGGTTGTTGTTGACAACTGAGGAAATGCCAATTGTTGATTCGATAATATTTAGTCCTATGGGGGGTTAGCTTTAAAATTTGATAAATATTTTAATCAAACAAAAAAATGTGATCAATATTATGGTGCTTGTGTATACGTACGACGTTTCATTCATGGTTGGAAAAAAATGTATTTATGTAGATAACGACTTCACTAGAAGCAAGGGTAAACGAGTTTGGAAAATCAAAGAACTCAAGTAGCACATGGTGAATTCGCAATTAATTATGAATATTTCACCAATTCTACAATGAATATTCAACTCATCCGGCATGGAACCAAGCACACACTTAGTTCCCCAATTGACCATCCAATAAGTTTATTTATTTTATTGACACTAAAAACATACTTATTTTATTAGCCGCCTATGGAAGTTAAGAGTATCGTCTACAACAAAAGTTTTTTATTAGCTCTTAGTCAACAACAAGTTGCTAACCTTAGACAACCTAAGTAAAAGAGGATGACCTATCAGAAACATGTTTGTCTAAGTAAAAGGGGATGACCTATCACAAACATGTGTGTCATGTGTTTGCATGATGCCGAGTCAGCCATTGATCATATGAAGATAGATAACGCTAGAGGTGCAAACGGATCGGATAATATCCGACCATATCCGGATCCGTATTCGAAAATTTGATGCAGATATCTGATATCCAAATATCTATGCGGATACGGATATAGATATATTGATTTTGAATTTTAATTATCCGTATCCAAATAGTAGATATATACCATATTGTTTAATATACATTATAGAAATATTTATGTATATATTTACGGATATCCGATATCCGATTCGTATCCGTACGCATCCGTCTAATATCTGATCCGTATCCATATCCGAAAAATAAAAGCAGATACGGATATGGTTTTACCACTATCCGATCCGTTTGCACCCCTAGATACCGCAACAAACATGATAACACACCCCATTGATCGATGCCCTGCTAAGCCTAGACAACAACAAAGAGGCAACGGCAACCTTATTAGTAGCAATGTTTGTCATTTGGAGAAAGATGTGCACGCATATTCAGATATACCAAGAAGACCACTGGAGAACTAAAAGAGGAAGTGGCACAAATGTTACACTGCCACCATGAACTATCATGAGGTAGCTGACTACTTAAAGAAAATTTAAATTATGTTTTTGTAATAATTCGTATTAGATGATCTGTTTTTATTATTTTTCTTATTTTTATTTGTTTACTTTAGCTCAAAACTATTTCATTAGAGTGACTTGTGTTTATTTTACTTTAGATCAAAAATTTTGTAACTGCAATTATCAATAAAATATGAGCTAGATCCATATTTTTTCTTAAAAAAATTATGATTAATTATGCAATTTCTTACACGAAAAAATATTGTCTTTTACATTAATTGAGATTATTTTTGTTTCACCTTTTCTTGTTATGCATTCAAAAAAAAAAATACCTATTTTTTTGTTGGCACTTCGCACCACATGTATCTAATATGCAAAGGTCCGATTACGAATTCATTCTATATATATCAATGTTTTTTTTAGTATGAGATAAGTATTAAAAGTTCTTCAATTCATTTTCACCACGGATTAAAAGTTCCAAACCTTAATATATTATATAACAATTCAAACCTTAATCAATAAACCAGATGCGTTATTGTTCATGGATCATGTTTCGTAAATTCAATACATATATTCAAGCTTGAACTAACAATGAAAATTCTTCTTTTCTTGATCGATCCCAATTTCATCTTGTTAAAATTTCTCTAAATTAGATACTAGTAAATGTTATCGTTTAATTTGTTAAAATATATCTAAATTAGATATACTAGTCAAGATTATCATTTTGTTAAAATCTATCTAAATCAAATACAAGTCAAGATTATTTTAAATACAAATAATTCGAAAAATATGTGAGCAACCCAATTTTGGATTGCATCACTAGCTTGTATAAATTAGTACATGTATGTAACAACGGTCAAGCTAGAGCAACAAAGGAAAAGGCCATGAAAATAGAAAGATAAAAGTCAAACCTTAGTCTAACAAATTTGGATCCCTGTATTTAAATGGAACTCGTATCTTAATTGACTGCATCGATCTGTATCATACACAAGTTTTGGATGGAACCGCTTGTATAAATTAGTACATGTATGTAACAACGGTCAAGCTAGGGCAACGAACAAAGACTAAAGGTTATGTTATTTTCAAAGAGAGGAAAGGTTGTTCAAAATAAAATTGTATTTTTCTGACACACTTAATAATTTTCAACGGTAGGTCCACATAACTAGTAGAGCATGAAAATTCCTATAGTCAGCGGATAGAAATGTTTCCTATCTATCCTTGAAAATAATTTGGCATGACCCATGACCTGTCAAACAGACCAAATAATATATTTTTTTGAAAGTTCAGGGAAATACCTAGCCCCATGCCTTTCGAAGTAAGTTTGAAGTAGAGAGAAATATAATACTTCCATGACCTACCATTGGAAATATTTTGTTTATATGTTTATATTATTTTATAGTGAAGGGTCATGGAAATACAGAAGCACTATGTCAATTCAGTTCCCAGAAATCGAAATATTTTTATTTATTTGAGATCTCCCTTTGAATATTAAAGATAACTAATTCACAGCAGCAAGCTGCATTTAATTGAGATATTTACCATTAAACATTTAATTAAAAACATAAATTTTAATCTTCGGACTAAGCCAATATATTTAAATTTGGATGTTGTTACACAATTCAAAATTATTTAACAAATTTATATTTCCAGTCATTGATGACGCTCAAACATATAACGAAAATCACTATCTTTTCTTACAGAAAATGACGAAATGAGAATGAGAAGGGCTATTTTTCTAATTTATTTACCGCAAAGGTGTTTTTAAGTCATTTTAGTAAATATTTGAGAAAGTTTCATACTTAGACCAAAAACAGACTAAATCTGGCAGGTTATGAGTCAGAAAGGGTATAGTATTACCATATCGGCTCAGGTTGATGATTCATTTTTGAAATTTCTAACGGTTGTTGTTGACAACTGAGAAAACTCCAATTGATGATTCGATAATATTGAGACCTATGGGGGGTTAGCTTTAAAATTTGATAAATATATTAATCAAACAAAAAAATGTGATCAATATTATGGTGCTTGTTGTGTATACGTACAACGATTCATGGTTCAAAAAAAATGTATTTATGTAGATAACGACTTGACTAGAAGCAAGAGTAAACGAGTTTGGAAAATCAAAGAACTCAAGTAGCACATGGTGAATTCGCAATTAATTATGAATATTTCACCAATTCTACAATGAATATTCAACTCATCCGGCATGGAACCAACCACACACTTAGTTCCCCAATTGACCATCCAATAAGTTTACTTATTTTATTGACACTAAAAACATACTTATTTTATTAGCCGCCTATGGAAGTTAAGAGTATCGTCCAGAACAAAAGTTTTTTATTAGCTCTTAGTCAACAACAAGTTGCTAACCTTAGACAACCTTAAGTAAAAGAGGATGACCTATCAGAAACATGTGTGTCATGTGTTTTCATGATGCCGAGTCAGCCATTGATCATATAAAGATAGATAACGCTAGAGGTGCAAACGGATCGGATAATATCCGACCGTATCCGGATCCGTATTCGAAAATTTGATGCGGATATCTGATATCCAAATATCTATGCGGATACGGATATAGATATATTGTTTTTGAATTTTAATTATCCGTATCCAAATAGTAGATATATACCATATTGTTTAATATACATTATAGAAATATTTATGTATATATTTACGGATATCCGATATCCGATTCGTATCCGTACGCATCCGTCTAATATCTGATCCGTATCCATATCCGAAAAATAAAAGCAGATACGGATATGGTTTTACCACTATCCGATCCGTTTGCACCCCTAGATACCGCAACAAACATGATAACACACCCCATTGATCGATGCCCTGCTAAGCCTAGACAGCAACAAAGAGGCAACGACAACCTTACTAGTAGCAATGTTTGTCATTTGGAGAAAGATGTGCACGCATATTCAGATATACCAAGAAGACCACTGGAGAACTAAAAGAGGAAGTGGCACAAATGTTACACTGCCACCATGAACTAGCATGAGGAAGCTGACTACTTAAAGAAAATTTAAATTATGTTTTTGTAATAATTCATATTAGATGATCGGATATCTGATATCCGATCAGTATTCGTACGCATCCGTCTAATATCCGATCCGTATCCATATCCGAAAAATAAAAACAGATACAAATATAGTTTTACCACTATTCGATCTGTGTCCGATCCGTTTCTACCCCTAGATACCGCAACAAACATGATAATACACCCCATGGATCGATGCCCTGCTAGTCACAATGTTTGTTATTTGGAGAAAGATGTACACGCATATTTAGATATACCAAGAAGGCACTACTACAAAAATACAGTTTGTATACGGACTTTAACTGGAGAGCTACACGGATTTGAAAACGTGTGCAATACTGGGGTGTAGGAAAGTCCACCATTTACAGATGGATAATTATCCGTGTACGATTATATTAATCCTACACGGATTATTTAATCAAGAGTCGTGTGGAAAGACTCACAAAGTACATCTTCCAGCACGAGAGCTACACGGTTTTTTAATAAAAATCTGTGTAGGAATAGTCTTCCTACACGGATTTTTATTAAAAAACCACGTGGCTTGCTTCCCTAGCTACACGGCTTTTGTTCAAATATCCCTAAATTAATTTTTGATATTTTTTATTTTTACCATATCCTACACGGCTTTTGTTCAAATATCCGTGTAGGATTTTTATTTTTTTTTGTAATTTTTTTTGTTTCTGGCTAGCCTCCAATTTTGCTAGCCATTAAATTATATACAATCAGAATGTTTTTTACCCAGCACAAATAAAAATTGCCAAAATATAAACTAACAATTCAAAATTGATAATTACACAAATTAATTTATACAAATCCATATTGTTGGGTACAAAATTCAGAAATAAACCACCTTGACCACATTCCTCTCACTTGGTCGACTTGCTCGGGTGAGTAAGCGGCTTGTCTCCTGTTATACTACAATTATAATTTGAGTTAGTAACGAGAGATGGATCGAATTATTGAAAAAAATATGGAAACTAATTTTTGCAAAAGCAAACTAATTTTAATTAAACCCTAATTTTAATTACCAAACTAATTTTAAATTTTGCATTTTGTATTCCTTAGAGAGGCATACATTTGCATTCTATGTAAATATGGGCATCCAGTGGTATTCCTTAGAGAGACAGCAAGAGAGGTACCTTAGAGGCAGTTGGATTCTATGTTAATTACCAAAAGTCTACAAACAAAATTAGAGGAGAAAGAAGTGAACTGACAAAAGAAAGAGAAAGAGGCAGCAATGGAGGTGCACACATCACCTAAATCCTGACAAAAGAAAGAGAAAGAGAGACAAAGAGAAGAGAGAAGAGAAAGCGCGGCAGACCAGAGATGAGGGTTTTGAACTCAGACTTGGAAGAATTTCAAAATCAGAGGAGGAAGAAGTGAACTGGGGACTTAGAAAATTTTGGAAGACATAATCTAGTTTTGAACTACTACAAGGATTCCTACACGGATTTTTATTACAAATTTATGTGCAATAGATATCCTACACGGATATTTAAGTACATATCCGTGTAGCTCTTCTTTTTTCCTACACGGCTTTTATGTAAATATCCGTGTATGAATACTCTTTCAACACGGATATTTACGTAACTATCAGTGTAGGAAAAGATCGGTACAATTCTTAGGAGGGACAGGCCTATTTATTTCAAAGCATGCGCGCCCTATTTAATTAATTACAAATTTAAAATTGAATATACCGAAAATAAACACAGAAAAACGAAGAGTCACCTTAAACCCTATATATCATCGGAATCGGTTCCTCTTAAACCTATCTTAATTTCTCTAAGTCATGAAAAAATGTCGCATGTCACAGAAGCACAACCTGTTGAGGCACCACCACCACCTGTTGAGGCACTACCACCACTTCCGAGAGGATTTCATGCCGTCTGCCGTGGATCCCACCCGGTTAGGAACGACCACCACCAGGTTATCCCAGAAGTCGGCCATGGCCACCAGGGCCGACACGCCCACGTCGCAGCCCCAGGGGCCATCCGCCACCGAAGCCCTACATTCGTCGGACAAAGAAAAAATGTGTTGTTTAGAGTTTCTTTTTTTTGGTTATTGTAGGAGTTTCTTTTTTTTTGGGTTTTATTATATCAATTTTTGGGTAACTTTGTAATATATATCAGTAGTAATATATGAAAGTTTACTTGTTTACATTTTTGTTCTTCTGTATTTATTTTCTGTATTAGTTGTACAATTTTAAATTTGTTAATATTTAATATTTCTACCACAGTGATGAATATTTTTATTTGTAAAATAGTGTACAAGAATGAATACATAAATTATAAAGAAATTAATATTTACAAAGTTCATATCTAAATGAATAAATTTCTTAATTTATAAGAATGAATATTTAAAGAACTTCACAGCAATGAAAACATCTACATAATTTCATTTTGATATTTAAATAATAACAAAATATGAAATTGAAAGTATATTATATTAAAAAAAAAAAATAGGGAATCCTACACGGATATTTAAGTACATATCCGTGTAGGAATATGAATAATATAATAAAATATTTATATTATATCATATTTAATAAAATTTCACATCCGTGGGCTATCCTACATGGATATTTAACTGAATATCCGTGTAGGAAGATGAATAATATAATAAAAAAATATTTATATTACTTCATATTTAATAAAATATAGATTTTAATAATCTATATTATGTATAATTTAATGCTTTCCATAAAAAAAGAACTAATCAAAATATTTATAATTCCTAAAAAGAACTTGTCAAAATATGACATAAAATGCAAAATGTAAAATTAATGCTCTCCATAAAAAAATCACAAGAAAATATTGCATGACTAAAAATATCCGAAGTAGCATTAAGATGGTACTGAATTTCCCTTCGTTGATTTTACTCTGAGTGGAGGATTCAGTATCATTTCCAGGAAAGACTTTGAATCCTCCATCTCGAGTAAAATCAAGGGAGGAAACACTTTGAACTATCCGAGGAGAGAGAGGGTGACCAAAACGGTGCAGGAGGAAGCAATAAAACCCTAAATAACATTTCCTACACGGATTTGTAACTGCAAATCCGTGTAGCTCTCTCCATAAATATACACGGCTATTTAATTTAAAAACGTGTGAGAATCACCCTTCCTACACGGATATTTAATTAAATATCCGTGTAGCTCTCTAATATTCCGACACGGATATTTAATTAAATATCCGTGTAGGAAGGGTGATTCTAACACGGGTTTTCCTCGATCTTTTTTTTTAATGAAAAATCCGTGGAGAATTCTTAGAGATATCGTCGATTATTGGAAAAATCTTATTTGGTACACGGTTTTATTTAAAACAGCAGTGTAGGAAACACCTTTTTGTAGTAGTGAGGCCCCTATTGAACTAATAGAGGAAGTGGCGTAAATATTACACTGCCACAATGAACTAGCACGAGGAAGCTGACTCCTTAAAGAAAATTTACATTATGTTTTTGTAATAATTTGTATTAGATCTTCTGTTTTTATTATTTTCCATATTTTTATTTGTTTACTTTAGATCAAAACTTTTTGATCAGAGCGACTTATGTTTATTTTCATTTTTGTAAGTACAAAATTTTTGTAACTGCAATTATCAATCAAGTATGAGCTAGACCCTTATTTTTCTTAAAAAAAAATTATGATTAATAATGCAATTTCTTACACGAAAAATATTATCTTTTACTATTGAGATTATTTTTGTTGCACCTTTTCTTGTTATGCATTCCACAAAAAAATAAATTCCTATTTTTTTGTTGGCACTTGGCACCACTTGTATCTAATATGCAGAGGTCCGATTATGAATTCATTATATATATCAATGTTTTTTTTAGTATGAGATAAGTATTAAAAGTTATTCAATTCATTTTCACCACGGATTAAAAGTTCCAAATCTTAATATATTATATAACAATTCAAACCTTAATCAATAAACTAGATGCGTTATTGTTGATGGATCATGTTTCGTAAATTCAATATATATATATATATATATATTAAAGCTTGAACTAACAATTAAAATTCTTCTTTTCTTGATGGATCGCAATTTCATCTTGTTAAAATTTCTCTAAATTAGAAATGTTGAAATCTGGCAATCTGGACATGCCACACGGGCCGTGCAACATCTCACACGGACCGTGCAAAACCCTACTCGACCCCCCTACATGGGCGCTGCACGACCCGGATAGGAGACACAAGAACACGGTCCGTACAACATCTCACACGGACCGTGTCAGCCAAATCCGGCAGTTAATCTAAGATTACAGATTAATGCCTAATTAAAGAAGGACGGTTATGGAGTAATAAAAGGACGATCCCTTGGACCAGAGAGGAATCCAATCTGATAGAAATCGAGAGAATTCCGACGAATCTTCTTTGTGTTTTCGGTTTTTGTCATGAATTGTTTATCTTTCTATTATTATTATGTTTTAAGAATGATGATTGAGTAATTTTCTTAGTTTCTTGGGTCATGATGTAGTCGAATACTTTGTTTACTTGCTAGTTGTTTGATTATGTGTGATATCTTGTGTTTGCTTGTTTGTGTATGATTTTAATTGCTTTTCTGCATTGTTCGATTGCTATTTGGTTCTTACCATTAGACTTGGCCACGTCTAACAAGGTACTGCGTCCAATTCCGTCCTTCAACCAGACCAAGTATTTGAGGTAAGTCGATGAACTGAGATGGAAGACTAATTAGTAACCGAGAGGTGAACATTTCATAAATCGAGAGATTCTGAATACCTTTAGTAAACCAAACAAGTAACTTAGGTCATTCAAACCAATGAACGAGAGTTTAGGTTAGAACCTTAAGAGGATTGAATTGTATTTCGATTATCGAGTTTATTAAGCCAACAAACGAGAGTTGAGGTTTAGAGCATCAGGTGTGGTCATTTCAACGTACACAAATCCAATCAGCATAGAAAACAGACAACTGCAGTTTCACTCGAGTCTGACACGGCACCGTGTATGAGAGTACACGGGCCGTGTGACACGGGTTCTGTATGAGAGTACACGGGCCGTGTAAGGCGAGGGTCAGAGTTGTAGATGAAATCAGAAACTCAGGAAACGCTTGCTTTAATTGATTTTTAAAGTTCAGTTTAATTTTACACATAACAAAGATTAATTATAAAGAAAAATAAAGACACAATAACTTCTTCAACGAGTGTGTATCAAAATAAGAATTTGGTGTCTGTGTAATCGCACTACTATAGGAAACACATTTACAATCCTCTTTACCATCAAGTGACCTAGCAATCAACTTCCAACAAATCCTGAACCCCCTAAGTCGCTTTGCGTCCCTAACCCCGGGCCAAAAGTTCTAACTCCTCGAGACCTTCTCTTCTGGGGCTCTCGAGCTCATGCTTGACAATGACATAACCACCTTTGGCAACATCATTGACGAAGCACTTGGGGTGAGAAAAGAGGCTGAAACCCCCAAGCTAGAGCCCGAACCTTTCCAAGATCAATGGGAAGATCCAGCAGACGACATCCACTTCCGACATACGGGCTATCCACTTTAGATGGCATGTGTCACAATCGGTAAAAAAAATTCAAGTAATTACAGAGTTGATCCTGATTACAAAATTAATTTATGGATTTAAAAAATACCTTCCCCCAACTGTCAACAGTAGCAGCCCATCGGGCGCCACGTGATGAACAATATTTCCACCACCAGATCCCCGGCAAGAAAATAATTTCCCAAATCCACATCCAAACCCGACAAGATATCAAGACCCGAGATCGCCTGTGTCAAAGAACCTCAGCACGTCAACACCATCATCATAAAATGAGTACTTCATAAATTTAAATTGAGTTTTAATAGAGAGGTTATTGATTAAGAATTTTTATGTGGTTAATTCAGCATAATAACATCCTTACAAAAGATAATTTAATAATCAAAGGATGGGGTGGAGATCAAACTTGTCTGTTTTGTACCGAATCTGAAACAAATATGATTCTGATTAGATAAAAGTCATGATGTTGTGCAACAATGCCACACTTTTGAAGATGTGATTAGTTTTGCTTCACAATGAAACCCTATAAAAAATTCTTATTTTTTACTTGTTTTAATTCTAATGTTTAAACCTTCCACTCATTAAAAAATTTGTTGTAATAATTACTTTCCCACTTTCACTAAAGGTCCTTGAGTTATAAAATACTCTCCAAACGGTGAGTATAATTAACTGGTGAACTAAGTATCAAACCCGCGCGATAGTTGAATATTAATTCTGGAGGACAAACATAAATCGTAAAAATATGCATACCAAATCATAATTTATACTTCATTAGAATATAACATAGGCTAGCATACCGTACCATACGATAACATAGCTGAAAGTAACATATATACTGCACCGTGTGCTATATATAGCAAAAAATAACATAACAAATTAATCATTATATAAATTCCATCAAGCACACAGTATAACATTACATGTACATGCATGCATGACATATGACATAACAATACATCATATATTCAATAAATTTTATAATTTGCGGGAAACTTATTGATAATTAATAATGCAGCTAGACAGATCATGGCAGATATTAAGTCCGGATTGCTAGAGCACGAAGAACAATTGTCTCAATTGTAATACCAGGACCAAACCCTAAGAGCACCCCAAATTCTGCTCCTTCGCCAGTAGTCGCCTTTCCTTCTTTCATTGATCTCTTTCTCATCTCATCCATGACAAAAATCACACTACCACTTGCAATGTTACCGTACTCAGCTAACACATGCCTGGTTGGAAACAGCTTCTCCTTCTCTAACATGAGCTCAGTCTCTATTCCGTCTAGAATCTTATTTCCACCCGGGTGCACAATCCAAAACAGAGAATTCCAGTCTGTGATCCCCAGTGGATCAAACGCCTTAGAGAGACATTTTCTAATGTTATTGGCGACATGCATTGGCACAGATGGGGCCAAATACAAGACAAAGCCAGCCTCAGTCACGCGGCCACCAATACCATCCTTTGTACCAGGGATGATGGATTGGTCTGCTGAGAGAATCTCATAAAGTGGTCGCTCAACAGACATGTCTGGGTTGGAACCAACAATGACGGCCCCAGCGCCATCGCTGAACAAAGCCTGGGCAACAAGTGTATCCATGGAGGTTTCAGATGGGCCACGGAAGAAGCTGAGCATGCTCTCTGAACAGATAGCAAGAACACGAGCGCCGGGGTTGTTCTCAGCTAGCTCTTTCGCAAGGCGAAGAACGGTCCCACCGGCATAGCAGCCACTGTGGTAAAGCATGAAGCGGTTCACCGTTGGTTCAAGTCCTAAAAGGTTCACCATTTGGTAGTCTGGACCAGGCAAGTCAACACAACCAGTAGCAGTATGGAAAATGAGGTGGGTAATCATAGACCTTGGTTGGCCCCACTCGCGCAACGCCTGGTCGGCTGCGTCCTTGCCTAGCTTTGTCACCCCAGGAGCAAGCAAAGTGTTCCGGCTGTCTAACGATTGCTCATTGTGAGTTGCTATGTTTGGGTGGTCCTTGAGCATCTCATCTGTTAAATAGAAGTGACGCTTTTGAATCTTTGTCCCGGTACCTGCGATTGACAAAAGTTTGTTAAGTATTTTGTTGAATATTTATTAAATAAAAAATATTGAAGCAAAGAAAATAAAGCAAGTGAAATATATACATATTCTAGTAAGCTTTTCCTTGAGTTCGGTATGGTGCTCGCTCTTCGTAACATGAAAGTAGTAGTCCGGATAATCTGATTGATAGATGAAGTTGAGCGGAACAGCTGTGCCTATTGCAAGAACAGTAGCCTTGCATGGAACAATATTCTTCTTGTCTTGTGTCATTTTCGTTCCTTTTGAAGTGTTTGCAATGTAACACTATAAATTGTGATTCCACAGATTTCCAAGTTATCTTGCCAATGTAACACTATATATAGTAATTCTACACAGGATGGAAAATTTCCAATGTACCCATACAAACTTAAAAATATCCAACATCTCCACGAAAGCACCATAATATCCAATATCCCATACAGACTTAACATTCTTTCTTTCATCCCCATATTTTTATTTAACTATTTATTTTTTTATTCCAAAAATAAGATAGAGACAAATATATTCTCATCGCTCATCTCTCATCTCTATTCACTGTATATGATCTCTCTCCGCTCGATATAATGCTTTATCTTTTCTAGACAGTTTTGTTTTGTCATTTTTTTATTAGAATTTATTTGCCTCGAAGGTGCAAGCAGATTTAAAAATAAAAATAGTGATATGCTATATAAAAATAGTGTTTTTATGGAGATATTGGCTATTTTGAATGTTTCAATGGGTGCATTGGAAATTTTCCCTAAAATATAATATTTATTCGAACTAGTCTTGGATACGTTCTTTGTGGGTTTATTGATAAGAGTACTAGTTAGAATTATTATCAGAGGTGCTATTTTTATCCGATTATTCAGTTCTAATTTGGTACCGAACCATAATAAATTAATTTGGATAGAATAAGGGTTAAAAAATATAACCAGCTAAATTATGAATATAATTAAAAAAAATAAAATTTTAATTAATATCTAAACCATAACCATTATTGTAATGGATAAGATATGAATTTGAATTAATTTTCCAACCACAACCGTGTATGATTTGTGGAAACAGAACATGGTTCGCTAGGTTTTGTAAACCATGTTTGTTACCTTTAATTTGTACATTGTTTGTAATATATATTGTATGTTTTATAAATTCGTATTTTCTATTCATTAAACATACAATATTACATATTTATAATTCAAAAATTATTAAACATTTACAGTATACATAAAACAATACTTCATATTCAACATTCAGCATATACTACAACAATTTTGGATTATTCATAATCAACATTATATTCAACGTACACTACAGCAAGATGAATAAAATAAGTGTCCATGAAGCAAAACGTTTCCTGAATAATTCTATATTGCTTATTTGGGTGATTTTTTTTTTCCTACTTCAAAGATTTTATTAGTCAGAATTGTCAGATATGAAATGTAAATACAGTACATATTTTGTTATAACGATAATGTAGTCAATGAAGGCTAATATTTACTCAAAAAAGTAATCTTCTCAGTATGATGGTTGAGTGTTACCCAAAGGTTGAGTGTTCGATTCCTCCTCACAACTTCGCAGCTTCTGTGAAGATTTTCAGAAGAAAAAAAATGTGTGATTGGAATTTAAAATTCTGGCAAATGTGTGATGCCGTGCAAGCGCTAGCCCTTCTTGACTTATTTTAGACGATCATTACACTACTATAATTTTTGGCTTTTCCATTCGCTTAAGTTATTTTCAAAGAGAAGCAAGGTTGTTGAAAATAAAATTGTATTTTTCTGACACGCTTAATAATTTTCAACGGTACTACGATAGGTCCACATAACTAATAGCGCATGAAAATTCCTATAGTCAGCGGATAGAAATGTTTCCTATCTGTCCTTGAAAAATAATTTGGCATGACCCATGACCCATCAAACAGGCCGAATAATATATTTTATTGAAAGTTCATGGAAATACCTAGCCCCATGCCTTTGGAAGTAATTTTGAAGTAGAGAGAAATAGAATACTTCCATGACCTACCATTGGAAATAATTTGTTAATATGTTTATATTATTTTATAGTGAAAGTTCATGGAAATACTGAAGCACTATGTCAATTCAGTTCCTAGAAACAGAAATATTTTTATTTATTTAAGATCTCCCTTTGAATATTAAAGATAACTAAGTTGCATTTAATTGAGATATTTACAATTAAACATTTAATTAAAAACAAAAATTTTAATCTTCGGACTAAGCCAATATATTAAAATTTAGTTGTTGTTACACAATTCAAAATTATTTAACAAATTTATATTTTCAGTCATTGATGACGCTCAAATATATAACGAAAATCACTGTCTTTTCTTACGGAAAATGATGAGAAGAGCGCGCAATTTTTCTAATTTATTTACCGCAAATGTTTTTTTAAGTTATTTTAGTAGATTTTGGAGGAAGTTTCATATTTAGACCAAAAACAGACTAAATCTGGCAGGTTATGGATCAGAAAGGGTATAGTATTACTATATCGGCTCTGGTCGATGATTCATTTCTGAAATTTCTAACGGTTGTTGTTGACAACTGAGAAAATGCCAATTGTTGATTCGATAATATTGAGACCTACGGGGGGTTAGCTTTAAAATTTGATAAATATATTAATCAAACAAAAAAATGTGATCAATATTATATATGGTGCTTGTTGTGTATACGTACGTTTCATTCATGGTTGAAAAAAAAAATGTATTTATGTAGATAACGACTTGACTATAAGCAAGAGTACACGAGTTTGGAAAATCAAAGCACTCAAGTTAACTAACACATGGTAAATTCGCAATTAATTATGAATATTGCACCAATTCTACAATGAATATTAAACTCATCCTGCATGGAACCAACCACACACTTAGTTCCCCAATTGACCATCCAATAAGTTTATTTATTTTATTGACACTAAAAACATACTTAATTGTTCACAAACATGTGTGTCATGTGTTTTCATGATGCCGAGTCAGCCATTGATCACATGGTAGGAAAGTGTTCATTTGCAACAGAGATTACACAAAGATAGATACCACTAGGGGTGCAAACGGCACTACTACAGAATGGCGCTTCCTACACTGTGGTTGTACATAGATTTTCTCTGTTTTATGTAAAACGGTGTGCCAAATAGGATTTTTCCAATGATCAATGATATCTCCAAGAATCCCACACGGATATTTCATTGAAAAACAGTGTTTCAAAAAAGCCGTTTGAAGTTGACATTTCCTACACGGATATTTAGTTAAATATCGGTGTAGGAATTGTGTGAGAGCTACACGGATATTTATTAAAATATCCGTGTTAGGAGAGTTATTTATACACATATTTTTATTTAAATAGCTGTGTATATATGTCGATAGAGTTACACAGTTTAATATTTAAATATCCGTGTAGGAAAGATTATCTAAAGTTCAGGTGATATAAAATACTTCTCTTCCAGCGCCGTTTTGAACCCTCTCTTTATGAGTATCATATTTGGGCAGTTTAGGGGCAATATGAGGCACATATGAGTTTAGGTCCTCGTGGCGCTTGCATCTGTGCTTATGAAATAGACTTGCGGCAACCTAAAGAGGCATTAGGGCAAGGGATATGTGCAACTTCCTGAACCTTCTCGAAGTTGCACGTGTCCCTTGCCCTAATTCCTCTTTAGTTGCCGCAAGTCTATTTCCTACCCACAGATGCAAGCACTTCTGCACGAGGACCTTCAAGGTATATCTTAGCCAGTCTCGTCACAAAGAAGGAACCGAGGTCAACCAACTGAGAGAGATGTGGGCAAGGTGGTTTATTTTGGAATTTTGTAAAGAACAATATGGATTTGTATAAATTAATTAGTGTCATTATCAATTTCAATTGTTATATTATGTTTTGGGGGATTTGTTTTTGGGAAAAAAAAAATTCTGATTTTATATATAATTTAATGGAGACTACCAAAAAGAAAAAAGTAACAATCCTACACGGATATTTAATTAAATATCCGTGTCAGAATGGTTTCTTGTGATTTTTTTATGGAGAGCATTAATTTTACATTTTGCATTTTATGTCATATTTTGACAAGTTCTTTTTAAGAATTATAAATATTATGATAAGTTTTTTTTTATAGAAAGCAATAAATTATACAAAATATAGATTAAACTCCCGCACGACGTTTGGACTACCCTAAGTAAACCCTAAACCCTTCAGATTTATAAAGGATTTTGTGCAGAAATCCTTGTAGCTATCTATCATCCTACACGGATATTCAGTTAAATATCCGTGTATGATAGCCGACGGATGTGAAATTATATTAAATATGATATAATATAAATATTTTATTATATTATTCATATTCCTACATGGATATGTAGTTAAATATCCGTGTAGGATTCTCTATTTTTATTTTTCTTTAAATTTAATATACTTTCAATTTCATATTTTGATTATTTAAATATAAAAATGAACTTATGTAGATGTTTTCATTGCTGTGAAGCTCTTTAAATATTCATTCTTATAAATTAAGAAATGTATTCATTTAGATATGATCTTTGTAAATATTAATTTCTTTATAATTTATGTATTCATTCTTGTACACTATTTTACAAATAAAAATATTAATCACTGTGTTAGAAATATTAAATATTAACAAATTTAAAATTGTACAACTAATACAAAAAATAAATACAAAAGAACAAAAATGTAAACAAGTAAACTTTCATATATTACTACTGGTAAATATTACAAAAGTTACCAAAAATTTGATATAATAAAACTTAAAAAAAAAAAAAACTCTAAACAACAGATTTTTTCTTTGTCCGACGAATGTAGGGCTTCGGTGGCGGATGGCCCCTAGGGCTGCGACGTGGGCGTGTCGGCCATGGTGGCCCTGGCCGACTTCTGGGATAACCTGGTGGTGGTCGTTCGTACCTGGGTGGGATCCAAGGCGTTGGCATGAAATCCTCTGGAGGTGGTGGTGGTGCCTCAATAGGTTGTTCTTCTGTGACACGCAACATTTTTTCACTTAGAGAAAGATTGGTTTAAGAAGAACCGATTCCGAGGATATATAGGATTTAAGGCGACTCTTCGTTTTTCTGTGTTTATTTTCTGTATATTCAATTTTAAATTTATTAATATTTAATATTTCTAATTCACAGTGATGAATACATGAAATAAATGGGGCGCACATGCTTTAAAATAAATATCATATTTTCCTACACTGATAGTTACATAAATATCTCTGTTGAAAAAGTATTCCTACACGGATATTTACATAATAAACCGTGTAGGAAAAGAGGAGAGCTACACGGATATGTACTTAAATATCCGTGTAGGAATGCTTGTAGCAGTTCAAAACCAGATTATGTCTTCAAAAAATTTCTAAGTCCCCCCAGTTCACTTCTTTCTCCTCTGATTTTGAAATTCTTCCATGTCCAAAAATTTATCAAAGTACCCTAACTTCTCTGAATATATATGTTGATATTTTATTATATTAAATATGATTTGAACGTTAATATCTGTGTAGTTCAAAAATTTCAAATTATTTTTTTCAATTTCATATTTTGTTATTATTTTTATATTTAAAGATAACATTAGCTAGTTATATTATTCAAAAATATAAATATAAACAGAAATTTAAATATAAAACCATACATCACATAAATATAAAACATTAAAATAACATACAACATACATCACAGAAATTAAAAAAAAAACTAGCTAGATATCACGAAAAAAAAAAAAAAAAAACTATCTAGATATATAACTGAAATGAAAATACAAAATATAAAACCAACAAAATACAAAACATTTCCAACTAATTGCCGCGCCTTTTTTCTTAGGGAAGTAATTGATTATCTTGCCTCCATCCTTGTTTACATTGTCCCAAATTCTCTTGCTTCTTCTCAAAAACAACCAAACATCCTCATCATCCATAGGACCTTCTGGACCGTAAGGCTCATCATCAGAGAACTGGTAGTGATCAGATTCATCGGGAGATGATGTTAATTCAATTACGTGGGGCGGGGCTAAATGACTCCACTCAACTATGTCTGGATGTGGATCAGAGAACTGGAAGGTTTCAGATGGACCAACGAGAGGAGGGTAACCAGCGGGAATAGGAAGCGGTCGAGGAATTATGGGAGCCCAGTTGGGATCATCTTGGGGGTCTTCGGCCGTAGGATTTTCTGCGGGATTTTCAGATGGAGGATTTTGCACTGTGGGCAAATTCTGGTTAACGCTAGGAGGAATCTCCATTTCGTTTTTTTTTTCTAATTTGTAAAATTCTGGTTAACGCTAGAAAGCAAATTCTGTGCAGTGCGATTTTTCACTAAAATCAGCGGTGATTAAATAGAATTAAGGGAGAAGAGCGTTTGAACTCCCGCGCGATGTTTGGACTACCCTAACTAAACCCTAAACCCTTCAAATTCGTAACGGATTTTGAGTAGAAATCCGTGTAGAAAAGTTAATCCTATACGGATAATAAATTAAATATCCATGTAGCTATTTATCTTCCTACACGGATATATAATTCAATAACCGTGTTTGAATATTATAGAGCTACACGGATATTTAATTAAATATCTGTTTAGGAATGGTGATTCTCACACGGATTTTTATTTAAATAGTCATGTAGATGTTGGGAGAGCTAAACGGATTTATCGCTAATTATCCGTGTAGAAAAGGTCATCTAGGGTTCAGCTGACTTAAAACTTTTCATTCAGCGCCGTTTTGATCACTCTCACTCGTTTAGAATGGCTGGAATCTGATTTTTGCGCAGCAGGCATCTGAGATTGCTGATTTTTAGTTGTGATTTGCTCCTCTTTTTCTTTCAATAATTTTCTGTTAATTACTTTTTATTGCTTATTTACGATTTAGGGTTTGATTAATGCATGCATGGTTGTAAAATAATTAGTGTATTGTTGTCCAATAACCGACCTATTAATATGCTTGTAGGTCCATGCCCGTTCAAAATTAATCCAATAGGGATTAATTTTGGATAGTCCCCAGTTTGGGACTGCTCTTTGAATATTGTGTCTCATTTAGGATGTGAACACATGTTAGCGGGTTGAATTAGTATTTGAGAAAAATTCGACAGTATTTCTCCTTATTGCTCCTACGAGTATGTGGTATATACACGTACTTCGGGAGTTAAGGGAAAATGCTGCCGAATTTTTCTCAAATACTAATTAAATCACGCTAACATGTGTTCACATATGAGGCACAATATTCAAGGAGTGGGTTAGGATTGTAAACCGGCCCTTTGTAAGCCAAGAATTCGGTAGGTTATACATATGTCGATCATCCACCACGCCTGATTAATTGCAATCATTTTTTGGAATTTAATTTACAGATGGATCCAAGTTGGATGTATAAAATGCGGCGTGACAGTGAAGAATGATTGGTCCGAGTTGAAGAGTTTCTACAATTTGCTGAGAGTTACAGAGTTTTGCAAAAGGAGGCCAACATTTTGTGTCCTTGTAGGGATTGTAAAAATTGTATAGGATTTGAGGACTTCGAAGAAATTAGAACTCATTTAATTTGTCGGGGATTTAAGAAGAGATATACATGTTGGTTCATGCATAATGAGAAAATTAGAGAAAGTAGTGGTACCGGTAAATTTTGTGATGAAATAAATGAGAGTGAACAAATTTCTGATAATTTTGAATTTGATTGCAACGATGGTTATAAGAATTTCAAAAAAATGAATAATGTTGAAGTCGATAGCTGCGACGATGATGAGATGACAATGAATATTGATGAAAATGTAAAACACGAGTTTACTGAAAACCTAGAGGACATGTTATGTGATGTGGAATGTGAAATTGGTGGTGATAATTATGATAAATTTCAGTATTTGTCGGATGAATCCAAAAAGTCGTTGTATCCCGGGTGTACCACATTTACCAAACTGTCAGCTGTTTTGAAATTATTGAACTTAAAAGAAGACAGTGGTTGGAGCGATAAGAGTTTCACGTCCTTACTACAACTTTTATGAGAAATGCTCCCGAATAACAACGAGTTACCGTGTACAATATATCAGGCAAAGAATTTGATATGTCCAGTGGGATTGAAGATGGAAAGAATACATGCATGCCCTAATGATTGTGTATTGTACCGTAAAGAGTACGAGTCCATGCATGTATGTCCTAGATGCGGCGTTTCACGCTATAAGCGTAAGGGCAACGAAACTGACGATTGTAACGATGAAGAAAAAAAGAACCCGCCTCCGGCCAAGGTGCTGTGGTATCTACCGATAATACCGAGGTTTAAATGGTTATTTGCAAATTCCAAAGAAGCGAAATTATTGCGCTAGCATGAAGAAGAGCGGAAAAAGGACGGAAAACTAAGACACCCGGCTGATTCTCCTCAATGGAGAAATATTGATAGACAATTCAAAAAATTTGGTTCCGACCCGAGAAACCTTAGGATTGTGGTGAGCACAGATGGAATGAGTCCCTTCGGAAGTATGAGCAGTCAGCACAGTCCTTGGACAGTTCTTTTATCCATCTACAATCTTTCTCCTTGGTTATGCATCAAACACAATTATATAATAATGTCATTACTGATTCAAGGACCCAGACAACCCGGAAATGACATAGATGTATATCTCGCACCATTAATCGAGGACCTCCAAAAATTATGGAAGACTGGTGTCTGCATATGGGATGCATACGGCAAAGAGGTCTTTAAATTGCAGGCCATGGTATTTTGCACAGTGAATGATTTTCCCGCATACGGGAATTTGTCGGGTTACAGTACGAAAGGAGCAAAAGCGTGCCCTATCTGTGAAGATGACACGCAGGTGCTGAGGTTGAAATATTGTAAGAAGAATGTTTTTATGGGGCATCGCAGGTTTCTCCCCATTAATTACCCATACCGTAGGAGAAAGAAGACATTCAATGGGAAAAATGAGCTCGGAGTGGCACGTCGTCCATTGGATAGGAAGGGTGCCTTCAAGCAGGTTAAAAACCTTAATGTTGTTTTCGGAAAATGCGCCAAAGCACCACTAAAAAATATTTGGAAAAAGAAATCCATATTTTGGGAGCTACCGTACTGGGAATATTTGGAGGTGCGACACTGCCTAGATGTCATGCATGTTGAAAAAAATGTTTGCGACAGTTTAATCGGCACCTTATTGAACATTCCTCGCCTGACTAAAGACAGTATTAACGCTCGAAAAGACATGGTGAAAATGGGAATACGACTAAAACTTGCACCGCAAGATAAAGGGAAGCGCGCATACCTACCCCCTGCAATGTGCACCATGTCGAAGGAGGAGAAAAAAAGCTTTTGTAAATGCCTTCACAGTATTAAAGTACCGTCAGGGTATTCTTCGAATATTAAGAAGCTAATGTCCATGAAGGACATGAAATTGAAGGGTATGAAATCTCACGACTGTCATGTTTTAATGACACAAATGATTCCTGTCGCAATTCGAGGAATTTTACCAAAGGCCGTTCGGCAGACCCTTACAAAACTTTGTTTTTTCTCCAATGCAATTAATTCCAAGGTGTTAGACCCGCTCAAATTGGACGCTTTGCAAGCGGAGGTCGTCGTTACTATTTGTCATCTTGAGATGTATTTTCCTCCCTCTTTTTTTGATGTTATGGTTCACCCTGTTGTCCACCTCGTGAGGAAAATTAAGATTTGTGGTCCTGTATTCCTGCAGTATATGTATCCATTCGAGAGATACATGGGTATTTTGAAAAAATACGTAAGGAACCGGCATCGCCACGAAGGTAGCATTGTAGAAGGGTATTCAACAGAAAAGGCAGTTGACTTTTGCACTAACTACCTGACCGATGTGTCTCCTATCGGTGTTCCAAAATCTCGATACGAGGGAAGACTCCAAGGAGTAGGTACAATTGGTTTGAAACCCGTATTTGCTGACACATATGAACTACAAAAGGCACATTTTATTGTCCTACAGCACATAGTAGACGTTGCTCCCTATGTGGATGAGCACATGACAATCCTTCGACAATAGAACTACACGAGAAGTCCGAAGTGGTTGAATAACGAGCATAATCATTCTTTTACAGATGGCTTAAAGAAAGAGTGAAGGAACACGCCGCAAGGTCGCCCGTAGATGAAATGGTCTATCTATTGGGCGAAGGACCCCAAGTTGTTGTTAGAACATTCCAAGGATATGAGATTAATGGATATATATTTTACACTAAATTACAAAGTGATAAGAGTACGACGCAAAATAGTGGGGTGACGTTAGTGGCGGCCTCCAAAGAATTCAATAGATCCGGGGATGCCCGGGCTGTAATAACATCAAAGTCATATTACGGTGTTATTGAAGAAATTTGGGAGCTCATTTACAGTCCTCGCCTCAACATTCCCTTATTTCGGTGTCAATGGGTCGAAGACCGAGGTGTGAAGGTTGATAACAACGGGTTCACACTCGTTGATTTCAACAAAGTCGGGTATGTCGATGATCCGTTCATACTAGCCAAGCAAGCCACACAGGTCTTTTATGTCACTGACCCGAGTGATGCTAGGTGGAGTATCGTCCTATCAAGAAAATGAAGGATTCTAGGGGTTGAAAATGTCGTGAACGAAGAAGAGTACGACCAATTCGACGAGATACCTCCATTTTGCACCGACGTGCCAATCGAGTTACCAATAAGTGAAGAAGAAGCGAACTACATGAGATCTGATCACAACGAAGGATTATGGGCCGATGTACAAAAAGTGCCAAAAAAGAAGAAAAGAAATAAAAAGGGCACTGCGTAATATTTTGATTATGTAATGTTTTTTAATCATGTAACAATGTTATTTTGCATTTTCCATTTCATTTTATTTTTTTAATTATGATTTTTATGTAATATTTTGTATTTATTAAGAGGGTTACAAAATCATTGTTTTTCAAAGGTCCGAAAACAACGATTTTGTATTTTCTTAACAATGAGTTACACTGATATAACAAAAATATGATAATTGAAGATGAAAATGTTTTTCATATAATATACACGGATAATTAATTAATAATCCATGTATGAAAGTATGAAAGTATATACACGAATTTTTATTTCAATATCCGTGTAGCTCTATTAAGCTTCCTACACAGATTATCATTAAAATATCCGTGTAGAATTCCCCACGGATTTGAAATTTTATTAAATATGGTACAATATAAATATTTATTATATCATTCATCTTCCTACACGGATATTAATTTAAAATCCGTGTATGATACGCTGTGAAATTTATAGAATAAATATTTCATTTTATTAATTCATTTAGATATGAACTTTGTAAGTATTAATTTCTTTAAATATGAAATTTGTAAATTTCTTTTGATAATTTATGTATTCATTCTTGTTCACTATTTTACAAATGAAAATATTCATCACTATGTTAGAAATATTAAAGATTAACAAATTTATAATTGTACAACTAATACATAAAAATAAATAGAGAAAAACATAAATGTAAACAAGTTTATAGGTTCAGTGAATATTTTGAGGTTTATATAGGGTTTAAGGCGACTCTTTGTTTTTCTGTATTTATTTTGTAATTCACAGTGATGAATTAATGAAATTAGCTGGCGCGCATCTCCCGCTAAAAATTTGGTCTTCAACGATGAATATTTAAATAAAAACCCGTGTATGAAAATGTTTAGAGCTACACAGATATATAATATAATGTCCATGTGCAAAGGGTATCCTACACGGATATTTAATTAAAAATCTGTGTCACTCTTACCTTTCCTACACGGATTTTGAATTAATTATCCGTGTAGGATACCCTTTACACACGGACATTTAATTAGATATCCGTGTGGAAAGTTCCCCTCTTGCTATACTATAATTTTGGTAAATATTTCTAAGTACTCGACTCTAGCTTCCCTCAACTTCTCTGATCTTGAAAAACCTGGAGTGATCCGCCGCTGCTCTTCCCTCAACTTCCCTCAACTCCCCTCTGCGCCGCCTCTCCCTCAACACCGCCTCCCTCGTCGGCCTCTCTTGGTAATAAAAACAATCTCTATTCTCTCTCTATTTCCTCCTTATTTGGGCATTTCTGATTTAATTTGGTCGTCGTTATTGTTGATTGTTTTGTCGAGTTCTCCCTGGTGCTCGTCGGCCTTCTTTGTAATTATTTTTTGTAGAATCATGTCACATTCGGGTGAGCATTACGTGAAGCCCCAAGACGAAGAAGAGCAAGGTATAGCCCAGTCGGAATCACAAAGAAGGACGAGAGGTCCGACGACGTGCAAAACCATGTTAGAAAAAAAGCTATTTAAAATTGAGTTCAAGAAGGACGGGTGTCCGACGGGGGAAAACAGGGCGCATTACTCAAATTGGTGCAGCCTTTTCGCGAAGAGGAAAGCCGATATCCGTGCAGCCTCTTGGAAGGCCTTCGGCAAGGAGACAAAAAAAGAATGGTGGGAGATGGTGAAGGTAATGTCACCATTTCAGTATTTCTTTTGATTGCTGTACATGCATGAACTGAAATGACATTTGTTTTGTGTCAATCAGGCTCAATGGAACATCACAAATGATAATGGGAAAAAGAAAACTCTAAAGAAAATGAACGATGGGTGGAAGCAATACAAGAGCACACTCGCGACCGAATGGATGAACAAAAGGAAGAATCTGGTCGGACACTTTGAAGGGTTGACCCAGGAGATCTGGGATGACTTCGTAGCGATGAAGCAAACTCCCGAGTTCCAGGTAACTAAATTTATAAAATTGTAACTCTGTTTTTTGTGGATTGATCATTTTTCTTGCTTACACTAATTGATTGGCTTTGATTAATAATGGCTGCAAGTGAAAGGGGCAGGAGTACTGTTGCCAAGAACAAGTACCCGCACCATTTAGGGTACGAGGGTAAGTCATCCGAATTTAAGAAGATACTGGAGTCAAACATAGATTCCGACTCACTGGTTGTAAAGATAACCAACCCTAGGGGGAGCTGTTGGTTAATGGCAAGATCTGAGATAACAGCCGACGGAAGGATTCGACTGCCTGAAGAATTGCGGTCCTTGGCTCAGAAAATGATACTTAATTCTTGTTATAACTTGCGCCATTCAAACAAAATTATAACTGCCTCCATTTAATTAGTCTTATGTTTTATTCAATTTTTTTAACAATTGGAGGTGGAAGAGGAGGTCAATTCGGGTGCCCGTACAGTTTCGAGGCAGCATGACGAATTGTCTCAAACGCTGGAGAATCCGGAGCACCCGGATCGGGTTAGGGGTGTGGGGGTCCACGTGGGCTTCAAGGATGTCTTCGGTGGATCAAAATCTCGAAGAAAGCGTGAAAAGCAGGATGCCAAGATGGAGCGGCTCCGTCAGCAAATGAATCAGGAGCATGCCGCAGAGATGGGGGAGATGGAATCAAGAATCTTCGACCGCTTATTCTCTCAGTTTACGCAGCAATCCGAGCACCCACCTCCCATTTTGATGGGATTTCAGTGTAGCAGTCAAGCTTCCGGGATCTGGAGAGACGCGTTCGATAATCTAAAGGTAATACTAGTTCATAATCACAATTAATTAATTGCTACTTTTTTATTTGTTGTTAGGTAACATTTCCTCTTTAAAATGACTACATGATAATTGCAGAGCGCTAAGAAATGCGAGCTTGTTATTTGGGTCTGTACTGTGCCCGTTACTGTTGCTAAGGGCGTCGTAGAGCCAAGACCGACAGATGTGGACCCTGATCAGCTCGGTTCTGATAATACTTTGGTTCGTGTCGAGGTAGTCATGAAGGAATGGACGCACATACCTCTTCCTGTCCCGAACGAGCAGATGTACACTCTAGATGATATACGGATGGCCACTATCCCATGGCCCAAGAATCAGATCATTTTGGATCAGGTAATATCTAAACAATCAATATCTTTTGTTACATTCAAATTCGCTCTTTTGAAATGCTGAAATTGATTTAAAATTTGATACAGGCTAATCAGGATAGTCATTTGTCACCGGTACACACGGAGAGAGAGATGGGCGTCGCAACTGATGCGATCGTCGCGACTGATGCGCCAGGATCATCACACCGCTCTCTGATCACCGCACAAGAATACAACCTTTTGCCCAGGGATTGTCGTCGCCTCCATGACAAATAGATCACGGTACCCGACAGCACGGAGGAAATCATGATCATCATCCCACCGGAGATGTTTCTGCACGATTCATCTACTGTGATGATAACTTTGAAGGACTTTTAGGATATTTTTCATGCCTCGGGTAGCGATAAATTGCTCGATGTGTCTCACATCACCATTTTCGCCATGTAAGTGACCAAAATTTATTTATATCAGATGTGTAGCACTGAAATATATGTTCTAATTTAATATGATGATTTTTCAGGAAGCTGAACCGAAGTGTTGAATCGTGGCCGCTTGAACAAAAAAAGAACTGGAGTATATTTCTGAATCCCGGCAAACTCAATGCCACGATGGTGGAATTATATCCCAAGGATACCATTGACTACTTGCGCCGAGCAATGCACCGTTGCGTCGAGGTTCGAAAGAAATTCATTCTCGTGCCATACCACCAGAGGTTAATTAATTCTAACCTTCAATTTTCAAATTATGTATTATTTATATTTTAATTTAAATAATTACAAAAATGAATTAAATGTGATTATAATTGTGTCTATATTTCTCATGCCACATCAAACACTGGTGTTTGCTCATCATCGCCTCGACTGCAAATAGGTGCTATTGCATGGATTCTGCAAGGACCGTAGAAAAAATCCAACTACAAACGGCCAAAAAGCTCGTCAAACTTATTAGACAGTAAGGAATAATTTTCCCACTTGTTTGATTTTTTTTTCAATTCTAATTAAATTGTGTATCAAAATTGCTAATTACAATCACTTAATTTTGTAAGGGCTTTTAACAAATATGTTAAAGAGGGAGGACAACAAAACCGAGATCCAGATGAAAAGAATAAGATGACTTGCGGGTGGTTAACGGTGAGTCCTCTATAATTCTTTTATTTTATGTCATGTTCAAAAAATTATTGTCATTCTAACATATATAGGCCGATCAATGTAAATTTTCAGTGCCCGCGACAGAAGGACACATGGGAGTGCGGTTATTACACGATGCTTTGCATATTAAACTGGATCGAAAGAATACAGTTCACATTTCCAAAAGAGGTATGTAATTCATATTAATTTTTCATTTTTTAATATCAATAATAAATCTTGCATCTACATTTTCTAGTTACTAATCACCAATTTATAATTGTAGTTTCCATGGACAGAGGACCCCTACTCCAGGGAGGAAAACAATGAAGTTAGAGATATGTGGACAAGTTTTTTCATGCATAATTTTGTAATGAACAATATGGATTTGTATAAATTAATTAGTGTATAAATAGTTTAATTAGTGCAATTTATTAATTATATTTTCGGAATCTGGTTTTTTTTTAAGAAAAGCTGCATATTTTAATGGCTAGCAAAAGTGGAGGCTAGCCAAAAACCAAAAAAAATTAAAAAAAATAATAATAATAAAATCCTACACGGATTTTTAATTGGAAATCCGTGTAGGTCTCCTGAAGAAATTTTTAAATAAATAAACGTACATTCCTACACGGTTTGTTGATTAAAAATCCTTTGAATTTGTACACGGATAAACCAGAATAACCATGTACAAATCTAACTGGAGCTATACGGATTTCTAATTAATAAACTGTGTAGGAATGTTGATTCCTTCACGGTTTTCTTATTTAGAAATATGTGTAGGAATGGATATACCTACACGGTTTGTTAATTAGAAATCCGTGTAGCTCCGGTCTGATTTGTACATGGATAAACCAGAACGGCCGTGTACAAATCCTACTGGAGCTACACGGATTTATAATGAAAACACCGTGTAGGAATGTTGATTCTTTCACGGTTTTTTATTTAGAAATCCGAATAGGAATGGATATTCCTACACGGTTTATTAATTAAAAATTCGTGTAGCTCGAGTTAGATTTGTACACGGCTGTTATAGTTTATCCGTGTCGGTTTTATGATAATTGCACACGGATAAATATCTGTTTGCAAAAGATGGCCCTTTCCTACACCCTAACATCCTACACTATTGGAAATCCATGTAGTTCTTCGTGATTTATCCGTGTACAATCATGATATTCTGTAGTAGAGCTACACAGATTTTTAATTAAAAATCCGTGTAGGAATGTTGATTCCTTCACGGTTTTTCAATTGGAAATCCATGTAGGAATGTTGATATTCCTACACGGTTTTTTAATTAAAAAACCGTGTAGCTCGAGTTGGATTTGTACACGACTTTTAATTAGAAATCCGTGTAGGTTGTTGATAATTGCACACGGATAAATATCCGTTTGCAAAAGATGGCACATTCCTACACCCTAATATCCTACTCTGTAGGAAATCCGTGTAGCTCTTCGTGATTTATCCGTGTACAATCACCATATTCTGTAGTAGTGCGGATCGAATAATATCCGACCGTATCCGGATCCGTATCCGAAAATTTGATTCGGATATCTGATATCCGAATATCCATGCGGATACTGATACGGATATATTGGTTTTGAATTTTAATTATATGTATCCGAATAGTAGATATATACCATATTGTTTAATCTATATTATAGAAATATTTATGTATATATTTACGGATATCCAATATCCGATCCGTATCCGTACACATCCGTCTAATATCTGATCCGTATCTATATCCGAAAAATAAAAGCAGATACGGATATGGTTTTACCACTATCCGATCTGTATCTGATCCGTTTGCACCCGTAGATACCGCAACAAACATGATAACACACCTCATTGATCGATGCCCTGCTAAGCCTAGACAACAACAAAGCGGCAACGACAACCTTACTAGTGGCAATGTTTGTCATTTGGAGAAAGAAGTGCACGCATATTCAGATATACCAAGAATACCCCTAGAGAACTAATAGAGGAAGTGGTACAAATGTTTCACTGCCACAATGAACTAGCACGAGGAAGCTAACTCCTTGAAGAAAATTTACATTATGTTTTTTGTATTAATTTGTATTAGATCTTCTGTTTTTATTATTTTCCTTATTTTTATTTGTTTACTTTAGCTCAAAACTATTTGATCAGAGCGACTTGTGTTTATTTTCATTTTTGTAACTACAAAATTTTTGTAATTGCAATTATCAATCAAATGTGAACTAGACTCTTATTTTTCTTAAAAAAAATTATGATTAATTACGTAATTTCTTACACGAACATTATTGTCTTTTACTATTGAGATCATTTTTGTTTCACCTTTTCTTGTTATGCATTCCAAAAAAAAAAAAATACCTATGTTTTTGTTGGCACTTGGCACCACTTGCATCTAATATACAAAGGTCCGACATGAATTCATTCTATATATCAATGTTTTTTTTAGTATGAGATAAGTATTAAAAGTTCTTCAATTCATTTTCACCACGGATTAAAAGTTCCAAACCTTAATATATTATATAACGATTCAAACCTTAATCTATAAACTAGATACGTT
Source organism: Carex cristatella (assembly GCA_024447775.1). Taxonomy (NCBI): domain Eukaryota; kingdom Viridiplantae; phylum Streptophyta; class Magnoliopsida; order Poales; family Cyperaceae; genus Carex; species Carex cristatella. The sequence continues at coordinate 3,517,313 of JAJHPF010000013.1, read as the reverse complement.
ATTGTTGATGGATCATGTTTCGTAAATTCAATATATATATATTAAAGCTTGAACTAACAATTAAAATTCTTCTTTTCTTGATCGATCGCAATTTCATCGTGTTAAAATTTCTCTAAATTAGATACTATAGTAAAGGTTATCGTTTAATTTGTTAAAATATATCTAAATTAGATATACTAGTCAAAATTATCATTTTGTTAAAATATCTCTAAATCAGATACAAGTCAATATTATTTTAAATACAAATAATTCGCAAAATATGTGAGCAACCCAATTTTGGATTGAACCGCTTGTATAAATTAGTACATGTATGTAACAACGGTCAAGCTAGAGCAACAAAGGAAAAGACCATGAACATAGAAAGGTAAAAGTCAAACCTTAGTCTAACAAATTTGGATTTCTGTCTTTAAATGGAACTTGTATCTTAATTGACTGCATCGATCTCTATCATACACAAGTTTTGGATTGAACCGCTTGTATAAATTAGTACATGTATGTAACAACGGTCAAGCTAGAGCAACAAAGGAAAATGACATGAACCTAGAAAGGTAAAAGTCAAACCTCAGTCTAACAAAATTGGATCTTTGTCTTTAAAGGGAACTTGTATGATTGTATCTTAATTAACTGCATCTGCATCTGTGTCATACACAAGTTTTGGTATGACTTTTATCGTCAATTTATCGGTCATTTAATTTGTATTTAAATAAATTTTAAATCAAGCATTAATTTATGCAGAGTTCAACTCAACAATATTAAAAATAATCTTAATTTAATTTAGGCATTCATTTTACACATAACAAAGATTAATTATAAAGAAGAAATAAAGACACAATAACTTCTTCAACGAGTGTGTATCAAAATAAGAATTTGGTGACTGTGTAATTGCACTACTATAGAAAACACATTTACTATCCTCTTTACCATCAAGTGACCTAGCAATCCCCTTCCTACAAATCCTGAACCCCCTAAGTCGCTTTGCGTCCTAACCCCGGGCCAAACGGTCTAACTCCTCGAGACCTTCTCTTCTGGGGCTCTCGAGCTCATGCTTGACGATGAGATAACCACCTTTGGCAACATCATTGACGAAGCACTTGGGGTGACAAAAGAGGCTGAAACCCCCAAGCAGACTGGGGAGGCACACCTAATACAATTGTATTTTTCAGACACACTTAATAATTTTCAACGGTAGGTCCCCATAACTAGTAGCGCATGAAAATTCATATTGTCAGCGGATAGAAATGTGTCCTATCTATCCTTGAAAATAATTTGGCATGACCCATTACCTGTCAAACAGACCAAATAATATATTTTATTGAAAGTTCATGGAAATACATAGCCCCATGCCTTTTGAAATAAGTTTGAAGTAGCTAGAGAGAAATATAATACTTCCATGAGCTACGATTGGAAATATTTTGTTGAATATGTTTATATTATTTTATAGTGAAGGTTTATGAAAATACTAAAGCACTATATCAATTCAGTTTCTAGAAACATAATTTTTATTTATTTATTTGAGATCTTCCTTTGAATATTGAAGATAACTAATTCACAGCAGCCCCATGCCTTTTAATAATTCATAGCAGCCCCTAGAATTATGTCAACCACAACCATGTATGATTTGTCAAAACAGAACATGGTTAGGTTTTGTAGACCGTGTTTGTTACCCTTTGTACATTGTTTATAATATATATTTTATGTTTTATAAATTCGTATTTTCTATTCATTAAACATACAATATTACACATTTATAATTCAAAAATTATTGAACATTTACAGTATACATAAAACAGTACTTCATATTCAACATTCAACATATACTACAACAATTTAGGATTATTCATAATTAACATTCACTACAGCAATTTTAGTCTTCTGTGACCAGCATGTGTGGTCGGCGCATCCATCGGTCGCAGAAGACTATTTAAAAAAAAAAAAAAAAAAATCGTGACAGAACCATCTGTGACCAGCGCCACAACCTTTCTGTGACCGATTTTGGCCGGTCACAGAAGGGTCAGTACTAAAAAATCCGCGGAACCCCTTCTTTTTCTTTCCGTCTCCCACGTGCCTCAGCTCAAAAATCTCCTGACGAACCCTAAACGCGACGACGCCTCCGACCTCCACCCGACTATCCTGCCCGACTATCTCGCCTCCGATCTCACCTCTGGGTTTTTTTTTGCTTTTTTTCTGTTTTAGTTTTCTTTTTTTGATCTGTTTTTTGTTTTTTTTTTCGTTTTTGATATGTTTTTAGCGTGTTTTCTTTTCTTTTTTTGTATTCTGTTTCTGTTTTTTTTATATGTTTTATTTTTATGATTTTTCTCTTTTTTTGTTAGTTTTTTTTCTGTTTTCAGTTTTCTGATTTTTTTCTGGTTTTTTCTGATTTTTTCTGTTTTTTCTTTTCGTTTTTTGCATTTTGTTTCTGTTTTTTTATATGTTTTATTTTCCTGATTTTTTATTTTTTTTGTTCGTTTTTTGTTCTGTTTTCCGTTTTCTGGTTTTTTCTGATTTTTTCAGTTTTCAGTTTTGATTTTTTTTTTTCAGTTTTGATTTTTCCTTCTGCGACCGATGACGTCATCATCTGCGACCGGTGACGTCATCATGGGAGTCATCAGCGACGGAGCAACTGCGACTGATGCATCTGCGACCGATTTTGGTCTTCTGCGACCGATTTAGTCATCTGCGACCGGCGTTTCTGCCATCTGCAACCGATTTGACCGGTCACAGATAAGCCGATCTGCTGTAGTGTTATATTCAACGTACACTACAGCAGTGTTATATTCAACGTACACTACAGCAAGATGAATAAAATAAGTGTCCATGAAGCAAAACGTTTCCTGAATAATTCTATATTGCTTATTTGGGTGATTTCTTTTTTCCTACTTCAAATATTTTATTAGTCAGAATTGTCAGATATGAAATGTAAATTATACAGTACATATTTTGTTATGACGATAATCTAGTCAATGACGGCTAAAATATTTGACTGCCAATTTTATCTCAATTTTGTACATATTTCATTCCAACATATTTTGTAAATATTCCATATTACATTTTAGTTATATATGTCACGTTGCTCACATGTTTCGTGAAATATTTGTATTGAAAAATAGCCTTGACTTGTATCTGATTTAGAGATATTTTAACAAAATGACAATCTTGACTAATATCTAATTTAAAAATATTTTAACAAAATGATAATCTTGACTAGTATCTAATTTAGAGATATTTTAACAAGATGGAACTGCGAACAATAAGGAAAGAAGAATTTTCGTTGTTAGCTAGTTCAAGCTTTAATATATTGAATTTCCGAAATTTGATCCATTAACAAAATTAAGAACGCATCTAGTTTGTTGATTAAGGTATTTATCGTTGTATAATATATATTAAGGTTTGGAACTTTTATATCCGTGGTGAAAATGAGTTGAAGAACTTCTAATACTTATCTCATACTAAAAAAAAACATTGATACATAATGAATTCAGAAACGAACCGTTGCATATTAGATATAAGTGCCCAAAAAAAGGGTAAATATTTTATAATGTCATCACTAGACAGTAGTACAAATAAATCCCAAATAAATCCAAAATCAACCAGAATCAAGTAATTCTAACCAAACCACGGGTAAATATTTTATAATGTCATCACTAAACACTAGTACAAGAATGCAAAGCATATACGGACATATCATACATGAAAATACTCCAACATTCATACACAGTTATAAGCATTATAATCGTGTACAATTTGACCAAATTGTACATATTTTTTTTTTATTAAAAACGGGGGATGAATGTTGCATGGCATTTCTGGAAGTTCTGGAACGCTTTTTCAGATAGACTTATATATGATGCTCCAACAATTTCACACGTTATTTTGTATAATCCGTGCGTGATGAAAGAAATACAAATTTTTCCACATCATCGATCCGTACATTCCTATTATGCATCTTTCTCTATTTTTTATAATTTATTTCTAAAATATCACTTCCCTGAATGCCCTACAAATACTAGTGTAAAAGAAGTAGATCTAAACAGGTGAGACTTGAACAAGGGATAAGGCAAATCCAATTAACCACCCTCTAAATCCAATTAATCCAAGCCAGAAAAACCTCCAATTAAATGCATTTAAATATTCCAAATAAATCGCAAACACTACTACAAAAAAGGTCATCCTACACTGCACATTATAGACAGATTTGGCAATTTTATATAAATACCGTGTGTCAATCCAGTTTTTTCCAAAGCCCAAAATATCTGTCATAATCCTACACGGATGCTTATTGAAGAATCAGTATACAATTGTTTGGGGAAAAATCCGTGTGGAAATGAAAGTATTGGACACGGATTTTTCATTAAATATCCGTGTAGGAATGTTTAGAGAGCTACACAGATATTTAATGAAATAACCATGTAGGAAGGTGTATTTGCACACTGGTTTTTTATTTAAATAACCGTGTATGAATATTGACAGAGCTACACGGATTTATAGTTATATATCCATATAGAAAAGGGCTTTGTAGGATTTTAATGAAATAAAAAGGTCTTCTCTTTCAGCGTCGTTTTGATCCAATATTACTCTCTCAATCTCTGTATTGAAATGGGTATTTTCAAATTTTAGAATGAGCTTTAATAAAAAAAAATATCAATAAATATTGTGAGTTTTTAAAATTTATTGGGGAATATGTAATTTCAAATTTTAAAGAGGAAATACGTAATTTTGAAGTTTTTTGGGTATACGTCAAATTTCAAACTTTATATGGACACATGCAATTGACTAAGTAGTGACCAACTATGTATCATAATTTACTAGTTTTCTAATTTCTGACTGCTGACTTTCGTTGCCTTTAATTTTTCAAACTTTTAACCACTTTCTTTGGAATGTTCTTCTGCCATCTCCTCCATTTCTTTATCTATTTTTTATTTTATTTTTTATTTTGTAATTTATTTTTCTTAATTTTCTTAATTAGTATTTGTATCTTAAAAGTTCATAAGACTTGATTATACGACTTATTAGTTTTATATCTGTATTTATAGATTATTTGCTCCGTATCTGTTTCCGTTTAAAATAGATTTAATTTACATTTTGATATTATTTTATTATCCATATACATATTCGTATTCATATTTATTTATTAAAAGGTGGATACAAATTTAATATTAATATTATTCACAGGAGATTTTTTCTATTCAAGTTTCAAACATGTGACCTATATCTCAGCATTTTGTTATAACAGTGATTAAAAATAGAGAAAAAATTCATTTTCTCCTAGCTACTTCCATCCACCGGATTTATCATCTACGTATTTTTTATCTAGACCCTTCTTTTTTATTTTGTCCTTCCGATTAGTTTTTCTTTTCCGCAAATATCTCTTTCTTGTCTTTTTCATCGTTAATTATTTTTTTTAATAAAAACATAATATTTCATCAATTGGTTTTATTTTAAAGCCTGAAATATCTGTTGGAATCTTACACGGATATTTATTAAAGAATCAGTATATGATTGTTTGGGGAAAAAACCGTGTAGAAATGATGGAATTGTACATGGATATTTCATTAAAAACAATGTAGGAATGATTAAAGAACTACATGGATTTTTGAACAAACAGGATAATCCTACATGGATTGTTGTTTAAATAATAGTGTAGAAAGGTCTTTGTAGGGTTTTGGTTATATAAAAGACCTTCTCCTTCCAGCGTCGTTTTGATCAATTAATACTCTATCTCTCTCTGTATTGAATGTTGGTCTAATTTCTGCGCACTAGGACGGATCTGAGATCTTCGAAGTTCACCAAACCTCTTATATATATATAGAGTAGAACTAGGGTGCTCCTAAGTTCACCAAAACTCTTGTGAACATGACTCTAAAATATATCGAATCGACTTTAAACGATGAATCCAAACAGTTGAAATCATTATACCTAATGATTGATGCG